>QTSX02005125.1:0-114927 GCA_014839935.2 Entomophthora muscae
AATCACACTCCACCAGGTTCTCTAAACTAACAAAGATAAAATCTTCACCAAATTTATTAGAAAAAGCCCTCCTCATAACAGCAATTCACAGCTTCTCTCTTTTAGAGATAAATAAAAGATTAGGTGTATTATTTAAACACAAAGGGATTTGTTACAGCCTCAGTCAATCAGATCATTCTCACTGAGGAGAAAAAGCTAATCTGGAATAATGAGTTTCTCTCTCCCAATAATTGTAGATTAAATTCACAAGAGCACATTAAACTCTTTCTCATATTCAGGATTTACACAAACCTCCTCAAGTGATCAACTTTGCTGGCAAATATAATCATTTCCACCCCCAAAGCTCATCATTCAGCTTTAGAATATCCATAGGAAGGTTTATAACTTAATTCTTTCCCTGGTCTTCTTCTTCCTTCCCAATAAAGAGCAGGACACATATTTATGGGCCTGCACTATTCTCAAGAAAAAGACATAAAGATCCTTCCTACCTATGAAAAACAGCCCAATAAGATCAGAGAGCTTAAAAGGAAAACCCCCTTTCAGGAAAAAGACGCCATTGTCACTGCCATCAGAAACCAGGCAGATGAATTGTCCTGTCTTGTTTGATTTTGAGCAGAATTAAGCCAATAGCTTTATTTGAGTCTTCAGAAGCTAAGCTTTCAGGAATCCTTTGGATTATATTCCTGCCAACAATCAGTCAGTGGAATTGGTAGTAGAGGGTTTTTCTACTTTTGGAGTAGCTAAATTTCCTAAAAATGAAGAGTTAATTGGTAGTATATGCTCTATATTACTTTTAATTATGTCCTGGTCAATTTAAGTCATTCTTTAATTGTGGAACAGGGATTAAACCTGCTGCTTCTCAACACTTAATTGGTCACCTAGAAAGTGGTAATAGATTTGATTTAAATCCAAACCAATTTACCTGTCTATAAGGGTTCCAGCTGATTAGGAAACCCAAAATCATTTTAAATTGCTTAATATTCACTTACGATGACTTTGTCAAGTCTTTTGAGTCAAACATTGTAATTTCTGGTCACTTTTCTTCTGTTTACATTGCCCCAGCTATTGGCCCCAGATTCTGTGGGGCCAACTGCTGAAATCTCCAGGATATTGGAGATATTTTGGGGTATGTTGGGGTTACTGGTGAAATGATTATTTTTTAACATAATTTATGTTGAAATGATATTTTGTTTTCATGTTTAAATCCCCAAACTTCACAATTTCTTCAAACTTCCTCAAAAATCTTATTCTTCTATCCAAAATGATTTTTCTTCCATCAGGCTATATAATTCTGATGAGTTATATCTTCAAATTTTTTCAGTTAATAAAGTCTTTCACTTACACACTTGATTTAATCCATTTTACTAAAGCCAATTTCCTTTTTCAACCATGAGATTGCCTAAGACTTCCTTATGGGAACCACTTGTTTATAAATGGGTGGTTTGGATTCTGCTGCTACAGGCCTTTAGGGAAAGAGTCTTGTTAGGAACTAGAGCAATTCTAGTTCCTCTTCTTCTCCTCAGTATCTTGAAAAGTCTTGGTGTTGTGTTATTCCTGGGGTCTGGTACACTGCTACTCCTTTGTCCCTAAATCCTCCTCTGAAGGAGAAATCCCAAATGTATCAGGAATCTTCCAAGACTCATGCTCTCATGGTCTTCCATCCTTTGGCTTCAGCTTTCCTGTTGAGCCACCTGCTAGTGTACTTCTTGGGCCGCCTCAATCCTCTTTTGGGTCAATATCAATTGGCTGGGGAGCTTTTCTATCTGGGAATGGTGTCCCTTCCTGTAGATTCCTTGTTCACAAGCCTCAACCTATCTGCAATCATTCACCATCTTGGGATTTACTTACAATTGTGTGGCTTCCTGACACCCCCAAATGGATAGTAAATCCACTCCTAGAATTCACCAAGCAATTTTCTTCAAATATGCTCAGATCTGCATAGAAACTCTAACACAGGAGGTAGAAAAGAGGATATCAGCACCCTCAACTAATTTACTGACCTTGCCCCAGTAAGAAAAAGGATATCAACTTCCTGCCACTTTTCCCTCCTACATCATTAATACATCACTTAACCAGACAGTATTTTTTGTCTCTATTGAGAACTTTGAGACTCAAAAGATTGAATTTTTTAAGGTGTGTATAGAATAGGAAAAGTTGGCAAACTCATTGGATGAAACTGCTTCAATGAGTTAAAATATAGTCTTATCAATATCACCTCTTTTCATGAAGGCAGATGCAGCCAGTTTGCAACCAGGCTCAGGCTAAGAAGCCCAAATTTAATAAGATTGTGGGGCATCTCAATCCCCAACAGGCATCAAGAGTGAGGATGCCCTCTAAAGCAGGAAAATGAAGTAGAAATTATACTGAGATCTGCAAGGTGACCCTTGCCTACTGTTGCATTCCTTAATGGATCAGCCAAAACCTAGTCCAATTTTGTTAAGGGCAATAAAATAAGCTTGCATCTGTCTGCTTGCTTTATTTTGTTTGTTATTTTGTACTATCAAACTCAACTATTTTCATTTAAAAAGCAGTAGTCAAGCTGTAGTATTGTCAAGGATCTGGATGTGCAAGTATTCTGGCTACCGCCAACCTACTCACCATCCAGTCATTGCCTGATTTGGTGCCCTTCCAATATACAATTTGACATACCAGGAATGGCAACCAAGCAATATCACATGACTGTCCAAGTATCCAGTGGCTCAAACCCATCCCGCACATGACCAGCCCCTAGGTTTGATCCAAATAAATCTCCACCACAGCCAAGTCTATATAAGTCTAAAGTATTATCCAATAAAATATACTTCTCTTCTTTCTTAATTCCATATCTGAAGCTTCCCCAAAAGGCGCCCCTTATCAGTATAATTATGCACAAAACTCTTCCTTCTCTTATGTGTACTAAAATAGGATTTTAACTTAGCAAAGTCACCTCTCCATATTTAGTAAGCCACACAAAACCAGTTTTTTGCACCACAGGCATTTTACTATACCAATTCTCCCCTGCCTCCTTATAAAATTCCTTTTGTTAGTGCCTCCTTCCGCCTGGCAGTGTTTCCCTGCTTCTTACAATATAGCCTTCCATCTATTGAATAAAATAGTAGCTTTTGTCTTATTATCTTCTTATATTATTATGTCCTTATTCAGGCTGTCACTATCCCAAAACAGGTATACTATTAAAGAAAATGAAATAGTTGACTAAATATCTGGAGAAATTCAGCACCCAAGTTGTGTCTTTTATAGCACCTGCTATCCTACAGACAGTAAACTTGAGCACCTACAAGCCATCCCTGTTGCTCTTTCAACCTATGTTTGAGCCCTTTTTCATCTAAATCATCTTCTTCCTCTCTCCTTTTCTTTTCATTTATTAATTTTATTGTTTTCTTTAAACTCAGTACTGCTATATGCATATTTTAATGTAAAGCTCATAGATAGTATATATGAGAATGTCTGCTTTTTAGATGGTTCAACTTTGGGGCTTTACACAGCCCTGTTGCTACTAATTGACCCTTTTTTATTGCAGATTTTTAATCCTGAACCTTTTTTAATATAGCTATAATCTTTTAAAAGTATTTTATATGTCTTTGGCTTAAAAAACAACTACTGCTGGAGATAGTATTTTTCTTGGTCGTAATGCCGTAAATTGATACTGTATTTACTATTGCTTTTGAGATGGTGTATTTCGAGATGGTATATTTAAAGATGGCATTTTTAGGATGGCATGTTGCACCGGCATTATTTCATTTATGAAGCTTTCCTTAAAAATCAAGATGATGATAAAAATAAAGGAATATGCCTCCATTTATACCTCTAGGATTCATGCCAATTCTTAATGCTATTATATATTAATTAGACATAATGTACTATAGAGGTGCACAAAAGTTCATACATCGATTGATATAATTTATAAGCATAAATCTTATTAAACTGTCGTTGACACAGGAACATATTAAAATGCAGCGCAGTGTAACGGTGATTTACAAATATCAAATATTCATCTAACAGGAGATTTGGCAAGTCAAGCCACCAATAACATTAATACAATCTGGCAGAAGCCAAAGAAAGATCAGCCACGGAGACTCGAAATCGAATCAAAATAAAGTTGCAGAAGAAAGGAAAGTTTTTATTATCATTTATAATCTAAAGCTCATTGATAAGCCTTATCTCATATAGGTTATTGGTGCTTATTTTGGCCTCTCCACGACAGCATTAAAATACCTTCTGGTAGGTATTATGTATTGAAGTTTTGTAGGTGTAGCGTGAGTGTAATGTAGCCTTTCGATGTATGAAAAACCAACTTGATTGTTATCCAAAAAAAGTAAATAGTTTAATAAAATAGAATAGTATTTTATAAGCTTTCCTTGTCTGTATAAATCACGGTTTCAGGTCTTATCTGAGAGTGATCGACTCAGTTTATTGGCCGCGTTCCTTTTAACGTCGTCTTGAACCCCGAATAAAATCGTGTTTCCATAAAAAAAGATCGACTCAGTTTAATTAGGGGAAATTGGTTTGTGCCGCTTCCACTTGTTCATCTGTTTCAACCTTATTTTTAAGATCTTCATTACAGTATCAAGGGATTAATTCGTGTCAATTAATAGTATCAGATGTAATAGATCACCTAATCCCATGCCACAATTAATTGAACTACCACCACACTTTATGCCACAATCTCCATTTCCGATGATACTATAAATGGTCCCATATATCAACAATAAGCTATACCTTTTAGTTTCGACATTCTTATTATATTTAAGACTTAGTTGTAGCTTACTTCTACCTGGAAGCGATAATTGGCAAAATGAGCAGATACCTCATCAAAGGAATTTCAACGTTTTGTCATAGAAACTTTTTTGTTTCTTTCTCGCGTACTAGAGGTATAAGACGAATAGGATGCTTAAAAACATTTATGATTATAACGCTATCCCTTCTTTTCCTCTTTCTTGTCGCAGGCAAAAAAATAAGAACCCCCCCTTTTTCCGAAGCAAATGGCTCCCCACAAGAGGAAATGATTCGAAAGAGCCCATTGGACTCTCGCGAGTACCTGGGCTTACGGTTGAGCAATCGCCTCAAGGTACTATTAATTTCGGATCCAGATACTGCAATGTCGTCAGTATCACTTCATATCGCTTCAGGTGGACGAGATGACCCCGCCAATGTCCCTGGTTTGGCTCACTTTATTGAACACATGTTCTTGCAGGGGAGCAATCAGTATCCTGAGGCGTTTAAATTAATGGAATTTCTGGATAATAATAGTGGGGATTCAAACGCATATACAGTGCCAGATTATACATGTTTCAATTATCAGGTGGGAAATTGGGTATTGGAAAAGAGCCTAGATATCTTTGCGGAAACCTTTACGGAGCCTTCTTTTAATACCACTCGTGCTTTTGGAGAAGGGAGATCAATTGATTACGAATACAAGTTGGATAGAGGATACAGTCCTTTAGCCTGTCAACAGGTCCTTTATGCCGCTTTAAACAATACAGAAAAATATAGATTCTCTGTGGGAACTTATGACACTCTTATTGCCAATCCACAGAAGCAGGGGGAAATATCAGCGATATGCTCATTTCTCACTACCACAAGCACTACTCCTCAAACATCATGAGCCTGGTTGTCACTGGAAGCCACGACATTGCAACTCTTAAAACAATGGTCGTTCCTCGATTCTCTAAAATCCCCAACAGAAACCTTCAGCCAAAAAGCTATCTACCAACCAATGACATTGGCGTCAGCATGGATCTTTTGTTAGACCCTGGAAACAAAGCACGGGAGATAAAAGTTCATTTCATCATCAATTTGCTTCACAAACAGCACTTCAAGCCTCAACTCAAATACATTGCATCACTTCTCCTTGCTAACGGAAAAGGATCTCTCCAAGAACTTCTAGCCTCAAGCAACCTTGCAACACGATTGGAAATGGATTTAGAATTCACAAACGAAAGTTCTCAAGCCATTATTTATTTTTCATTTTCCGACAACATCAGCCCAAATAAGCATGAATTGCTAAAAATTTTGTTTGCCTACCTCGATGCCATCAAAACTCAGGGAGCTAATCAAGAAGCATTCCAAGCCTTTTTTGAATATTCAAGACAGAAGTATATGAACAATCACTCACCCCTCGATTCAACCAACGAACTTTGCAAAAAGCTTTGCTTTGCAGAAGATTTTCAAACCATCTTGGACTATTCTGACGTAAACCCAGAGTTTAACGAGCATATTCTGCACGAAGCTGTTGCTTTATTCAACACCAACAGCTTTATTCTCTACGATGCCCGACCTTTCAATGGCCCATTCATGACTGAGCCTTGGTTTGGGGTAAACTATTCGGTAAATAGATATAGCAGAGCCTTTTTGGATAGTCTCGCTGCAGTCAAGGCAGAAGACTACGCAATCCAACTGCCAGAATTTAACCCCACGACAAATAAAGAACCAGAAGAAAATATCACGTTTGAACCTAAGGTTGAGATCTTGGAAAACAATTCTATTGGCTACGCTAAACATATTACCGTAGGCTCTCTTGATCATTCCTACTTTGAACTTGAAATCAATTTTGAGCTCAACCCATCACCTAAACTTCAGACATACTTGCTCATACTGAAGGCTATATTTGAGAACATTTATGCCGATTTGTCTGCCATGGATGTTCCCTTATTTTCAATCCGTCGGCAATTGATTTCACTTCTACTTGAGGATCCCAAAGACTTCACAAATTTGATTTCTTTTGCAGATGCAACAACGGGCTACGGAATTTCCCACAAATCCTTCACCTCGGCAAAAGGAAAATTGATACAATCCCTTTCCAGCAGCACGACCAAGGCTAGTCAGGGGACAGCCGAGATTTTAAACGCTCTTGCGAATCCATTCAGTTTCGACAAGCAACAAATGGCAGAACAAATCAGGGAAACCAAATTCACGGAATTTAAAGCCTATATAGACTCATTTTTTGATTCCCTCCAATTTAATCTCCTGGCATCCAACGAAGTGTCCGCAGAAACTCTAATAGGCATCAAGTCTAAATTGGAGAAAAGATTTGGTTTGACCCCATCGGAAATCCAGCACTCTCCATTCAAGCCCTTATCCAGAAGGGGAAATTATGTTCAAGTTGCGGGAGAAGCAACTGATATCTCGGAAATATATTTTTATTTGCATTTGTATAATCCCGGTGAAGTCAAAAGTGCTGCAATGGCGCTTGTTACAAGGGCTCTCTTCAACAGTCGATTTATATTTCAGCTGCGAACTATTGACCAGCTGGGGTACATTGTCCAAAGCCAGGTTTCCGAATTGAATTATGGCGGAGGAATCTTATGCGTGATCCAAAGTGACCAGCCCAGCATTTATCTTGAGTCTCGAATTGAGACTTTCTTTGACAACTTTGTTGAAGAGCTTAGAGAGATGCCCGAAGAAACGCTGAACAAGACTTTAATCAGTCTGATCAAGGTCCAGAACAACTCACTCACAACTGCTGAACCAAATCATCTCCCTTCATGGGAGTCAATCAGAGAAGATATCGCTACAAAGGAACAAAGTAATTTAACTTTATAATATTTTTAATCATTTTTAGATAAAAACATTTTGAAATCCCTTCCCGATATCACCAAGGATCGCCTGCTAAGTTTCCTCGAAACCCGCATGTTGAAGTCTTCGCCCTCGCGCCTCAAGTATTCCCACCATGTGAATCCAAAACATCCGGGCAGGGTTATTCCTTCAAACTATACCCTTTCTGACTGTGGAACTCTCATCACCGGGTCCACATTCGCCTATTACTAAGGGTTCCCCGCTTCCAGACTAATGTATTTCTATACTTGCTTAGAAATTCAATAATTTTATTTTTGAGTGGACATACTTGGAATTATATTTTTTCTACATGCCATAGCATTATCCAGTGATATTTTTTGGTTTATGAAGTGATTTAGTAGGTTCCAAAAATTGAGAGAGGTGGATGTAACTCATGACGTTATGAAAAGCATGGCTTCTCTGAGAAAATATTTATATAAATTATTGGGGTTGTTTGACAGCAAAATGCAACTTAAACAAAAAATATAAGTGTTTATCAAATTCAGCTGGGAAGTACATAATATGATGCAAGGGAATATAAGAAGAGAACACATCTTTATTGAAAATTTAAGAAGAGTGTGGTGAAACTCATCACCAGTCAGTCGGTCAATCCTGATCAGCCGTTGGTCACTTCCGGAATCAATGAGGCATTCCTGATCCCTTTCATCATCGGTCATTCTGTATTGCCAAGATAAACCCGACAGTCTTTTGGATTGAGTTGCACTGTCAGTTAATTGACTATCTCAATTAATTGGGCAGTTAATGATAACCGACTCTCCCCAGATGTAACCCCCAGCCACATTTACATGTTGTTGGGGCTATCCCTCATTCCCTCCTGAACTACTCTGTTGATTGATCAGTTACCAATATTTAATTCCCCTTCCCTCTTCCCCGTGTTATTACCAACCTAGCTTGATTTGATCAACTAGGTTGTACTAAATAAGGTCGTCCTTTTCCTTCCAAATAAATATATATGTTTACCCCCTTCTTTAGCTACACTATTGACTAACCCCTTTGGGTGTATTTTAGTAAGAACCACAAAGGTTAGTCTCCCAAATAAATATCATACCAACTAGATCAACTTAATAGTCTCTAATTGAGGAGTTGCACTAGAGTAGTTGCTGTGTGCCCCTGCTCTGCCCTTTGTTGTTCCCACCCTGTCGTAATTACTCACTGCTATAGTATACTTGTCTGGATTCCAATTTATATTGTAGTATTACTCGTAAACCAACAGATGAGTACTTTTTATTACCGCCACTATACCATTGTTAGTAGTCTGTTGTCAACCAACTACCTCCAAGACTCAATAGAGCACCATAAAGAGTATATATAGTTAAACAAAAGCCACATATCATCTTTGTAGATCATGGTAGCCCTGGGGCTGATCTTAATATTGTTCCCCATAGGGCTTGAATGTATGATCTGAGTATAATATCTGGATATAACATTATTATCACCTTTACTTTCCAACTGAGTTGCTTCTTTGTGGAATGAGTTCCTGAGAGGGAGTAATTAAATATGTTGAGTTGTGTCACTGGGGTCTCAAAATGCAAAGCTTTGAAAATTTCTTGAGAGTTTCCAGGAATTGTCTTTGATATTGATGCAGTTTGGCCTTGGATACTGGTAGGCATTGTGACCGTACAACATTCACTTAGGATATTTGGTCAAATAAATACACTAATATATATATAAAGTCATTAATCTTACTGTGGATTTTCCATAGATAAGTTTGTGGGATTCTTTGGGTAATAATTCCTAGATAAACATGTTATCTGTATAAGATAAATGATAAAATTTCTGGTTGTTAGTCAAGCCATACTAACTAACAAGATTAAGGCAAGATTGGCTGAATCAATCTTTGAGACTAGGTGTCTTTCAAACAATTTAATTAACCCTGAAGATTAATTAAATTATACCTGTGTATATGATTGATGAGGATTTAATCTTAGGGCCAAAATGGACTTGACTGTGTCAAGTAAAGACTTTTTTGTCTTGATAATGAATTAATTAACCACAAGGGTTAATTAATAGAGTTGACAGGGGATCAATTAATGTAAACTAACCAAATGCGGACAATAGTGTCTAGTTATTCAGGATTGGTCAACTGGTTCCCAGTTGTAATAATGATAGTTTGGGTCAGGAATACCTAGAATTCACATGGTTTTAGTGCCCAAAGCTTTAAAGATTCATGCCAAATCAATACATTGAAACAAAAGGAATCATGTGATTTCTTTGTATTGTGCACATATTCTCATAGTTTGAGAATGGGAATATTTTTGGAAAAAGATCTTGATTGGATTATTCTTTTATGGCATAAATCACATGATAAGAATCCAGGTGTGATTCCAGAACCAGGGGGGTTTTCAGACAAATATGCCCCAAATGGTATATAAATGAAAACAAACATAATAATTAAAATAATCCAGCCAATATTTGACGCTTTCTCCTTACCTTTTTTTAGTTTATGTCTTCTAAATTATCTTTTGATAAAGAAAATCTTGGGTTATTGAGAGTGAAAACCTCTGCTACTAAAAAAGATATTGCTGAAAAGTTCCTGAGAGATGCTTGGAAAGATCTTGAAGTGGTTAAGACATTCTCTAAGGAATCCCTAGTTGATATTAAAGCTGCATACAAAGAACTCTTCCCTGAATATTTTTCAAAAGAAGGCATATTTATGCAAGGCAAAAGGGTTTACACATGGGACTCATGGAGCTTTTTTCAAGGGTTTGATGAAATCTTCAAACAAATGAAAGATGGTGCTAACAGGGAAATTGAAGGGCTTAGACTTCAAGAGGAAAAGAGCATATAGGTTATGACCAAATGGCAAAGTGAAAACAAGGAATCAATTCAAAAGGTTGCTGCTGTGTGTCCTAATATTCATGTATTATCAATTTCACTTTTGATGGGATCACATTTTGAGTGCAAAATTCTTCAGTTCCCTTTCTCTCCTCAAAATGGGTTTCACTCCAAATCAGGTGAAGGACTCAAATACATTCCAAATGGTGCATGAGTAATCCTTGACCAACTTATGGGAGTGGCTAGTAATCTATCTGACTTTTTATTGTTTTTGGTGAACATTTTCCATATAAGAATTGTTTATATTCATCCAATAAAATTAAGCTATATTTACACCTTTCTCTTGTGTTTAATATATTTACTTTGGGGCCATCTCCTTATTCCTGTCAAGAGGGGTTTTCTTATAATTATCATTCCCAGGGCATTAAGATAAATTCCTTACTCATCCCTGAAGACTACCCTCTGGCTTAGTACAAACTCAATCCTACTGTTAGGATTTCCCATTGTGTCTCTTGGCTGCGCCCAAGTACAAAACAGTTACCTCCTTGGAGACAAAGCTTGCTGAGTCTTTTTTACAGAAGAGCCAGCAATAAGAGTCTCAGTAAGAATGACAATGGTAATTATAGCTGAATGGTCCTTGATCCAGCACAACATGGGTCTCTTTGTGCCTGCCTAGCTTTTCATTGACTATGTCTTTATTATTCATTAGTCTGAGAGTAAATGTGGGATTCCTGTCCACCAGTTCCCAAAGTGTGTCCTGGATTGTAGCCAGGGATTAGCTGGAAGGGATTTTCATTCTCTAGTAAGGGAAAATTTATCTCAGAAATATGTATAGGGGTCAAAATGGGCTTTTATTCACTCTCAGAAGGAAGATCCCTTAGAAACCTTCTGGTATATGGCCCGGGGGTCAAGGAAACAATATGGATTTTCCAATACTTGGAGTCCTCCAACAATATCTTGGACTCCTTGTACTTGGTAATGGACTTCTTCACCTTAGTCTTAGACTTCTGCTCCTTAGACTTGGACTCCTGCTCCTTAAACTTGGACTTCTGCACCTTAGAATTAGACTCCTGTGCCGCGCTTAGGACCCAGCTCCTTATTCTTGGGCCCCTGCTCTGTTATCTTGGGTTTCAGCTCTCTTTATATCTCCAGTGACCTTGGTATTCCACTTGTATCAGTCCAATCAAGCTCCTGATGGTGGTCAAAAGTCTTTCAAAAACCTCTTGGCAGAAACTCAAAAGGCTTCGGAAAGACCCTGTCAAAGACCCAGAAAGACCCTGTAACTTTCCAGCCAGCCACCTTCTTATAGTGTTCTTTTCTCAACGGTTACACCTTCAAAATAGCTTTCTTCAGAAGCTTAAACCATTGCCACTCACTTTTTCCTATAATGACTTAAGCTTACATACTTACTTTCTCAAAAGCTTAAAGTATTAATTCCCTATTTCCTTGCTTATACTTTAAGCTTTTGACTTCCAACCAATCATTTTCATCAGGAAACCTTCCAGAACTCAACCAATGAATGCAGAGCGCAGAAATATACCATTTCTGAAGTTCCATTGGGATCCAACTAGGAAAATAATTTTCACAGCTCAAACCTCTCAAAGCAACAACTCTTTGCGCACCAAAGCGTTAACTGGTCTATTATTCCAGCACCAGTTCTCCCTGCATTAAACCTAAACCCATTTAAATAGTAGAATACCATTTAAACTTTTATTTCTGAACCTCTTCAACGTTTTACCCATATATTTAAAAATCTTGTAAAATCCAAGGAAAACATCCCACCAAAACAACTTTGTATCCAGCTCTCATAGCAACATACCTTCATCTATCCTAGGAACTTAATAAATAAATATCTTACCCACACTTCTATTCACATTCCTTCTTAATTTTAATACTAAACCAAGTCAAAACATTCCACATCTTCCCACTTTGGCAAATCAATTCAGCAAAATCTTGGCTCATTTCTTCAGATCACTAGTTCTTCACCATCATATTTGAGTTCTTGGGCCAGCTCTTTAACCACATCTTCCAGCTCTTCAGCTTAACCAGCAAACAGTCTATCTTAGTTCACAGAACAGCTCCTTTCCAGTCTTCAAACAGCCTATCAGTCCTTTGGCTACTCCTTTATCATGACCAGCTACTTCTGCATCATGATCTTTGAGCCCTTTCACTTATCCTCACTAGGAGCCATCTTGGTTCCACCTTCACAATGAACCATTTTGGTTACAAACTTCAATATGAACCAACAGTCCTTCAACTAGTCTTCTCTGTGATCAAACAGTTCATCTCACTAGTCTTCTCTGCTGATTCCATGAACCATCTTGGTTCTTTATCTCAGTCCCTGTTACCAGAACCTTTAAGCTCAGGCATGAGTCTACATTGAACTGGCATTTGACTGGGCCCTTGCAAGTGGCATTCCACTTAGGCCATCCAACCATAGATCCTCACATCCTATGTTGTTGTTTTTACTCACCCAGGTGATTAAGTCTAGACTTGCAGTTGCAGAGTAATCAGCTCCACTTCTCAGAGGCCTGATCACACCAAGTTCTGCAGCTTGATTCCCCAAGAAAACCGCCTTGGTGACACCTCTGGACAAGTCTATACCCTCCAATGCTCACTCTTGGTTCTCCTCAAAAGCTCTCATAGGGACATAAACAAGGACACCCTACTAGTCCTTTAGGTAGAATGCTTACTCACAGACCTCCTGTAAGCGTACAGGGTACGTGGAGCCCTCAGAGCTCTTTCCCTCCCTGGCAGCCCGCATTACCTGCCAGGGGTCCAAACCCTTCTCTACCTCAAACAGACAAAATTCCCTGCTAACTATCTCGTTATTCACCCTTTTGCAGCCACAGTTCCCTGCTAGGTGAAGAACTCTAGCCTACAGCAGCCAATATCTTCTGCTGGGTGGAGGCAACATCTGACTCTAGTAGTCTTTACACCTACTAGCTAGTCCTTAACATCCCTATTAGCCATCATTCTCTACTAGGCCTCTACCTGCAACAAACAACCAAACTTTTTCTTGACCAACATTAGCCCCGCCTGCAAATCACCAAACATGTGGACTGTCACAGTAATCTGTGAGATAAATTCTTTGATGATGTATAATTCATTGTATTTAGCTTCTAGAAAAATCTCTGACCCTCACAAGCTAGGGCTTAGCTTATGTAGATCATGGTTGACTACCCAAATTCTGTCTCATACCCATAATCTTTCAACTTGAAGTGTCATAAACTTGGGGCTATCTAAACTAGCTAAATCTACTTGCTGAATTTTATCTAAAATAAAGTATAGATAAAATTTAATTATAATTCTAAGGCTATAAAATGCTTACTAAACACCAGTTTCAACAGCTAAATATAGGTAATATCAAAGTAAAAAAGCAATTTTAAGGTTATTGTAAAATAAGGCTATAGGTTGCAATAATTCTACAACAGTTATTCAGTAATCCTAACTCTTAATACTATACCTGTAGATGGTATAGTGACATCCTTTGGTAAGACAGAAGAATATAAGGATATAATGACAAATCTGGTATTTATTTAGATAGTGCTGCAGCTATATAGTAAAAGACAGGGGTATTTCTACCAAGGGAATGGTGGCACAGACAGAAGGACTTTCCTAAAGGAGGAGAGTGGAAAGATACAGTAGAAAGAGCTGTGCAAGAGAATGATTAGTTTCATACACCTTGCCTAATGGAGGCAAGTGGCAATATCTATGTTATCCTATTTATAACCTCAGAAGTAAAGCCCACACCTGATGTAAATTTGAAAGGCGCTTTGAACACCTGTTTTTTAGGTGTTTTAGAATTAATCAATCTTTATAAAATCAGGTTGAGATAAAGCAATTGCATGTTTGTTTTGTTGCTCAATCCCTAAATGGACTTCTTAATGTATAATCCATTCATGAGCTGCAACATTTCACTCCACTTGATTAGATAACATGGTTAAAAATGGCTTGGTGTCTCAAGATGGAGGCAATAGTGAACAGTCACTTTAGGAGAGTTCCAAGAAGAGCCTTGAAGAAGGTGCAAGTAGTAATTCCCAAGAGGCATAAGAATACAAGGCCAGTAGAGGTGGAGAAGGTAACTGAGAAGCAGGTAGTTTTGCATGATGTGATTGGCAGCTATCTGGACTTGGGGGCTCAGCTAGATCAGCTAATGGTGCCTCAGCTGGTCTTAGTGGGGACAGAACCATTATTGGCTGAATTGTTCCTAGCCTTGAGTGAGCCCAGGGAGGTGACAGAGACTGGTTTGAAAAAGGGTAATAGCATCCAATGGTGGTTCTCCATGTGAGCAGCAGAAGAATATCTGGAGGCTCAGTTGAAGGATTAACAATTTGATGGCCAATTGCTCTCAGTATTGCAACAGGGGACAGTATCCAGCATATTAAATCCCATTCTTTGCTCTTGGGCCACACCTGGGGTTACAGAGACTCAACCAGTCAGTTGTAAAACTTCTGACAACTTTGAGCAGCTTCTTTGGCGAGCCTTCTAGGAAGTGTTAAAGCTGTAAACAGTGGAGGCTAATGCTCATCTGGTGCCATTGGTGATGGCTGACAACCTTGTTCTTCAAGGGACCAACCACTGTGATACTAAGAGGGAGGAGAACATGGGAGTCTTCCTTGAGTGAGCTTTGTCTGTGTTCTACAGGGTGGGTGGTCAGATCCCAGTAGAGTATGCCTTTTGCAAGGGTCTCCTGTGGGACTGTATCTTCTTGGGTAGCCTTTCCTGTGGACATTGGGGTCAATTGTGTGTCTTGTTTTGTGAGGGTTTGTTTCCCAATCCTTGGTCATTGACTTTGCAGAGCTGTAGGTAACCAGTTGTGCTTCCTGGCTGCCATTCATGTGGTAGAACAATTGGTGAGATATTGGAAGAGTCTTGTCAATCTCCAATAAACACTTTGTTCCTTCATTCTTATTCCTCATACTTTGATGCATCACTATTGCAAACAGGACAACAACCCATGGAATTTTTTAATTAGGCTTTTTTTTGGGTTATTTGTCCTCATTAAGGCTAACTCTTGGTCACTAGGAGAAACACACATTTATGAGCATGTACTCTAGTGATTAATTGCCCAGAATGGGGCTCCTTAAGGGTGTAGGAGCCAAGGCCAGTCTTCTGGATAACTTGAACTGGGCCTTGCCAAAGGGAGGCAAGTTTGGATTCACGGCTGTACCCTCTATTGCTGAAAAAGTAGACTGAGTCTCCTACCAGGTAAGTGGGTAAGGCAGGGCGTTTGGATGCAGCTTGTTCTAGGTCCTGCAACTTATGGTTTAAATTTACAGTGTAGGCTTCCAATTGCAAAAAAATAAGGGTTTGAACAAGCTTGTTAAGGTATGGCTCTGGGGACACAGCCAGGCTAGGCTTTACCAAGTAATATATTAAAGGGGAAAATCTTGTTGTGGGCCATAGATAAGTTGGAAGAGTGGCTTGCCAGTGGCATGATGGTACCCAAAGTTATATGCAACGGTGGCTGCAGGCAGAGAGGTATCCCATTCAGTCTCATGTTGGTGACTGAGCTTCTGGAGTATCTGGACCAGGCTCTCATTAGTGAGCTCTACCATGTCATTTATCTGTGGGTGATAAGGAGTGGATAGTGTCCCACAAATTCCTAACAGTTGGTTGAGGCGGGGGATGATATGACTAGTGAAATTGGTACCATTATCTGTCAGCAGAATCTGGGGGCAACCATGTTTGTATATGATATTCTCCAGGATGAACGTGGCTGTCACCAGTGCAGATTGATTAGGAATTGCCTTGACCTCTACCCATTTATTCAGATGATCAACAGCCATAATGATGAACTTGTTGCAACTGTTGGTAATTGGCAAGGGCCCCACTACATCAATGGCTACAGTGTGGAAGGCAAACCCAGGGCGTAAAAATCTGTGTTAGAACTTGGCAATCTTAGGTCTCTCTATGTTGCAGTCATGACAGGTGGCTAGTGTATCTACTACATCAGTGTACATTCCTTCCCAGAAGCAGTGCTTCTGTAGCAGGGCTAACGTCTTCTGTATACCACCATGACCAGTAGTCTTGTGAGCGGCTACCACTGAGTCCATGTGTAGGAATGGGCGTATGTAAAGTAGCCAAGGTTCTCCACAAAGCTTCATGAGTTATCCCTTAGAGACCTTGGTATCAACAGCTAACTTCTTGAGAGCCATATGTATCTCTACTGTCTCCTCTACCCATAAAGAAGGATCCTCCATAAGCTTTTCATAGAGAATTTCAGTGATGGGGGATACTAAGGCAACAGTGGGAAGGCATTAGAAACAGTTGGCATTCTGCTGGTCTGCTCTGAATCAATTAATGATTTTGTAGTCATAGACCTGAAGTTTAATAGCCCAAAGCGCTAGATCTCCTTTGGGATCCTTGAGGGTCTTCAGTCATTTCAGGGAGGGATAGTCTGACAACTGTGAAATGTACCCCATGGAGACTTCCTCTGAATTGTTGATAGGAGTATATCACAGCCAGACACTTGCGTTTGGTGACAGTATAGTTCCTCTCATGAACATTAAGCCACGCAAGCAGTATCCAACAGGATGCTTGAGTCCTTCAGAGTCCAGTTGGGAGAGGATGCCCCCAATTGCAGTCAGGCTAGCATCTGTATGAACCACAAATGGATTGGCAAAGTCAGGGTAAGCTATTACAGGGGCAGCAGTCAGTGTTCCCTTGAGAGCATTGAATGCAGATTGGCACGCTGGACTTTAGAAGAATTCCTTATCAGCTCAGAAAGCTGAAAAAGGGGGTTGCCCAGGGATGCAAAGTTGGGGATGAAGCAGTGGTAGTACCCAATCATCCCCAGGAAGACCTGAAAATTCCCCTTATTGGCCAGGATCTTCATTTTTTCAATGGCTTCCACCTTCAGAGGTACAGGGCGGAGTCCATATTGGCTAATGATGAACCCAAGGAACTTAAGGTGCTCCTTGAAGAAGTTGCACTTGCGTGGCTTAAGCTTGAGATTAGCTGGAAGTAACCTCTGGAAGACTTCTCCAAGTGCTGCAGATGATCATTAAAGGGCCAGGAAAACACATTAATGTCATCCAGATATACCACACACTGGTGAGTTTGAGGCCATCCATTACTGTATCCATAGCCCGTTGGAATGTAGCTGGGGCATTGGAAAGACCATGGGACATCCTTGTGGGTTGGAATAGCCCCTGGTCAGTGATAATTGTACATTTCTCTTAGTCAGCGGGGGGTAGATCAGTCTGCCAGTACCCACTGATAAGATCCATTGCTCTGAAGAACTTGGCGCCACCCAGGCAGTCTAAGATATTTTCAATACAAGGGAGGGGGTATGAATCCTTCTTGGTAACAGCATTCAGACGGCGGTAGTCAATTATCACTTGGTTGCTACAATCCTTATTTTTGATAATCAGGAGAGGGAAAGCCCAAGGGCTTTTACTGGGGACCAGTAAGCCAGATCCCAATAGTTTCTGGAGGTCCTTGTTGGCTATGGCATGATTGACTTGATTACGCTGTATAGGTCTGGAGCGGATAGGTGGACTGCCTTGGGTGTCAATATGATAAGCAATATCTGCAGCCTTGCCCAGGTCATAATCATCCTTGGCAAACACATCCTTATACTGGTTGAAGAAATCCATAGCTTGATCCTTCTGCTCTTCAGAGAGGCCAGATAGGGAGTTGTGGCTTATGACCAATAGCATCAGTGGTTGCTCACAGGGTAGACCCAACTTGGAGAAGTCCGCAAAGGGGGCAATCTCCTGCAGGTTGTCATGCTCTTCCAGTTGTATATAAGCCAGAAGTTGGTGGTTGGAGAAAACCATAGCTTCACGACTCATGTTGGCCAAGAGTATGAGTACCTCCTTCTCACTTGGCATGAGGATGCCTGGTGCAACCCATGGTTCTAGTCTGGAGGCATTAGGGATGCCAAAGATTTCTTCATGAGTTTCAGCCAGTAGAGCCATTGAGAGGCCTGTATTGTGTATCACCTGAGTGCCAGGTGGGGTAGTTACATTACAGGAGGCATAGACTGGGATTTCTTTGGCTTCCCCAACCAAGAGAGGTAGCGCCTTGACCTTCTTACTACGTAGTGTATAAACAACTGGCAGTTCTCCATCTTTGTACTCCAGGTTGATGTAGTACAGATGTCATAAGGGAAGGTCAGAAGGGCAGTTTCCATGGTAGAACATGGGTATAGAGTGGCCCAAAATCCCAAATGTATGGTCTCCATGGTTGGTCAAAGTGCCATACTGAACCATGAAGCTAGTCCTAATAAGAATATTGTAGCTGTTTTTTTCCAGAACTATAGCAGGAGCAGTGACTATTAGCTTCCCAAAGCAAAGAGGTAAGGAAGAATAGGCTCCCTTTTCTCTAGTGGTCTGTGGCCCAAAGTACCAAACTCTTCATGATAGGCTAAGTATGATGCCAGCTTAATCTTCTTGACCAGCTGCAAGGATATAATGTTCCCAGGAGCACACATATCCAGTATGGCCCAAACGTGAGTTTTTTTCATTTACAGGTTGATATAGGTACAATCCTGACAGTCCTCTCTGATCTCTACAATCTTGGAGACCTGGTGTACGCTCAGTCCCTTGAACTTCTCCAGGAAGGTAGCCATAGCAGCGCCTACAGCTGGGCTTGCTTCCTTAAGGGATTCTAGCAGTGCCAAGAAGTTTACTGTATGGAGCAGCTTAGCCAGTTGTTCAGTGCTTTCTCCTCATGGGTGACTTCAACATCTGGTTGAGCCAGTTGTTTGGTGTAGGGTAGGAATACTGTTCTCTGAGCTATTCAAGGGATAACCACCTCAGGGCGCAGTGTAGTCCAATGAGTTTGAGTGTTAACAGTGAGTACTCAATGTAGGAGGTCCCCTAGAACTCCTTCAGATTCAGCATCCTTGCGTATTGGTTGGTAATTAAAGTCAATCAGTGAGGGGTCATCCTTAGGGTTAGCCTCAGAGGATGGGAAAGCTGTAGGCCTCTGGACAGGTTTGTTTGGGGCAGTGGTATGGGGGAGATGAGGGTGTTAAATTTACAAAGACATCCAAGGATTTCTCCTTCCCCTGGCTGCTTAGTATTTTTGACTGGTCCTCACTGCCTCCTCAATATCAGCGTCCTTGGAGTAGTCCTCCTCAGCGTCCTCTATGCCTACATGGTGGACCTTTTGGCGGGGGCTCTTACATTCCCAAGATAAGTGGCCAGCCATACACATTTGAAGCAAGTACAGGGAGTGTTATTGGCTGGAGCAGGCCCAACCTTGTCAGAAGGCTTGAGCATCTCCACAGCCACGCGGTGTCTATACCCAGCTTGCTGGCAGGGATGGCCTTTGGGGAGAGGGACCTCAAACTCCTCCTTGTAGGTGCATAAGAGGTGAATCAGGTCTAGTACAGTGCAAGTGTTGTAAATACCTAACTTAAGATCCAGATATAGCTCCCAGTTGACCAGTACAGCATTGAGGAGTGCCAACTGCATGTCAATAAACTGCACAGCGCTCATAGATGACAGGGTTTGAGATTCAAGGTAGAATCTAGAAGTGGAGTCTTCTAGAGTCTCCCCCACCTTTAGCTTGGTGTTGGCAAAGTCCATCTTGCAACCATGAAGAGCCTTCTGACTACCAATTCTTCTGTCAGGGCCCTGGAAACGTTGGCAAAAGTCCAGCCATTCTCAGGGAGTTGCGGCAAGATGATGGTTTGAGTCTTGGCATCCAGACAGTTGATAATTGTGAAGTAACTTATGGATTTGTCAGTGTCATACATAGAGCTCTGGTATAGACATAAAAAAATGGCCACATTACTCTTGTGGTCAAACTTGGGTAAGTTGATGGGCTTGAAGTTGTTGAAGCCATGTTGGAGGGGAGCAGGCGTGATCCTCACTGGCTAGCGGGTAAGATGGGAACAGCTGAGGGTAGAGGCAGCAAACCTAGCCTCAGAGACACATCAACAATTTTCCTCTCTCTGGACTTTGCATTCACCTTCTCTGTCTTGAGAAGCCCCAGAAGCTTCAGGGGTGGTCAGGACGTCATCCTCAGACTCCAGTACTGGCCCCAATACTTGTACAGCATTAGGAGCCAATCAAGTGTGGTCATTATTGCTTTCATAGCTATGATAGAACTCAGGACTAGAGAACCTTAGTGGACTGTGGTGACTCTTGTTTTGATGGACATAGCCTGTAAAGTGACAACCATAATCTTACTGTCCATCTTATTCAATTGGCTCTGGAAGGCGTCCAGGAGAAGTTGTTGCTTGTCCAGCTCATCTTGGTAGACCTTGTTCTCCTGACGGGTGATATCCAAGTCATCTTCCAGAGAGGTGATGCGCTTTTCATGGGTGGCAAGCTCAGCTTGGAGAAAGGCTATTAATTTCTTGTCCTTCCTGACTTGGGTCTGGCTTTTGGCTCTGTCATGCAATTGGTAAAGTTTGAGACAATCCTGAAGCTCTGACACAGTGTGGTAGCTGTCAAACAGGAAGGCAAGATTGGCGCTCTGCTGGACCAATTCTGCCTGCATCTTCTTGTAGTGATCCATAAGCTCAAGGATGTCTCAACCAAGAAGGTGGCTGGAAGGGGAGTTGTCTGTGGAAGCAGATGTGGGGGTGAACAAGGGGATGATGGCAAGGCAGCAGGCTAATACTTCCACCTCATGAGTTAGGCTTCAAACCATGGGGCCAGTCTCCAGCACGTGGGTAGTAACCATACTAATCCAATTGGCGTCTACACCCTGATGGGTGAGTGTCTGTACCACATGCACTGAAACTAACTTAGCTATACCTGTTTTGATGGCATTGACCCAGTGGAGCATGGTGTTCTGGGTGTTGGTAACTTTGGCAAGATACTGATTAACGGTGGTAAAAGTGTTGCCAAGCTCAGAGTAAAGGACCTGGAGGAACATCTGTTGGTTGGATACCGGTATTCCCTGGCCATGCACTAGGCTTTGGATGCAACCCAGGTGCATTTGTTTGTGGCATACAGTAGAATGGGTGAACTGTTGTAAATAGTCCTTGATATGTTTATTGGTGCGGAGGTCACAACAGATTTGCTCAGGGTTGACCTGGGAGAGGTTCTGGAAACAAACCAAGTAGTTTTCAGCAGAAGGTTGCTGAATAGCCTGATGTTCAGAGCAAGCATTTTTGCTAGCAGCACCAGAGCTTATGGCATGGATGGCACCATAGATGGCTTCCTTGGAGGGGGAAGAGTTGGCGTCCATTTCCAAGGGGGCAGGGGCTTGCAAGAGCAGTGGTTGACTAAAGACAATGGCTTAGGGACATTGGTGTTACAGCATGAAGTGACTTAGGGTGGGCAGGCCATAGGGAGCGCCTGCTCTTTTCCCAGCATGGACATTGGCAGCAGTGAAGGCTGGTGCCTGGTGATAGGGGGAAGCAGTGGCGGAAGGCTCAGCCAGGGGCATTCCTCCCTCCTCATTGAAAGAACTGTGGGGGTGGGGGCTGTTGGTGTGGAACAACATGAGCCCCAATGTTGTATTTGTAGCATTATAGGGTGTTATTTTCTACAAACAGTTAGTCAGCATTCCAACTCTTAATACTATACCTGTAGATGTGTTGAAACAGCAGACTCAACCCGCCAGCAAGGTTCCAAACAAGTGGGTTTGTGACCCGCAATCTGATTACCCAGCCACTCAAAGCCAGACTAGGAAGTCAACTCAAATTGCCAAAACCAACAACATGAACAGATGATGATCCTTTATGGTGGATACCTTGTTTTGGCGCTTGACTCATTACCAGGATCAAGCCACCCCTTTCTTTCATCCAACCGTGTGATCAACAATCATGTTCCTGTTATCCTTGATTCACAATGACTATATAATCACTATCTCACAATAAAGATTATTATCTAGTTTCTAAATATTTTTTCCCTTGTAACTCTTCTAAAACAGCACAGTTACAACAGATGGTATAGTGACAGCCTTTGGTAGGACAGAAGAATATAAGGATATAATGACAAAACTGTTATTTATTTAGATAGTGCTGCAGTTATATAGTAAAAGGCAGGGGAATTTCCACCAGGGGAATGGTGGCACAGACAGAAGGACTTTCCTAAAGGAGGCAAGTGGAAAGATACAGTAGAAAGAGCCGTGCAAGAGAATTATTGGTTTCATATGCCTTGCCTAATGGATGCAAGTTGTAATATCTATGTTGTCCCATTTATAACCTTAGAAGTAAAGCCTGTACCTGATGCACATTTGAAAGGCGCTTTGAACACCTGTTTTTAATGTGTTTTTAACGTAATTAACCCTGTTAAAACCAGGTTGAGGTAAAGCAATTGTGAAATTGTTTTGTTGCTTGATCCCTAAGTGGATGACTTAATGTCTAATCCATTCAGGATCTTCAACACAAGGGTATTTTTTCACTTTGGTACACCAACCTGGTGCTCAACATCAGAATGCCAATGTATTGTCTAGAATGCTTATACTGGCCATCCACCCTGCTGACGCAGATCACCTGTACAAGTTAATAGGGCACCCTGACACTTGGACAACTGAAACAAAAAAGGTACAGTTGGCTCTTCAATCTCTATAGAAGGATACTATCATCTGAGATATACAAGTGTTCAAGAAGGTCAATAACGCCTATCTGCCTTACGTCTGCCCCAGCATGAGAATAGCTATTATCCTCCAAGCCCACATTGATACTGGACATGGGGGTATTGCAAAGACTCATGACTTGTTGTGCAAGAACTTCTATTGGGAAAACATGCACCTCTTGATCCTTGATGTCCTAGCAACATCACCCATGTTGACAATAATAATGTTGACAGTGGCCATGTTGACAGTGGCCATGTTGACACTTTGTTGACATGGTCACTGTTGACTCAAAACTCTAAATCTCCTGTTTTTTGCTAGTTGTGCTATCTTAATTCTTTTTTAAAGCGTTCAGGTGTGAACCAAGAAAAAACAACAAAATTGTGGCCATCTCAACAAGATTTAATATTAAGCTTAAAAAAACTCAATTCAACCAGATTTTTCCTTTACTTTTACTAATAAAAATTAGTTTATTTTTTATTTGTTTTCACAACGTAAAAGTATCAATGTCAACACTTTTTAAGCTGAACTTATTTTTAATAACAAAACTGAAACATCTACAGTAAAAAATAAGTGTGCATTTAAAAATATTTTTATTGAATTATTATATTGAAAAAGACATTACTCATACATTTGATTGTTGGAATGTTCATCTTATAAATATATAGGTGGCACTTATTTTGGCTTTAATATATTAAGTGTATTGGTGGCTAACGGTAATTCAATAATTTAAGCATGAGTTACTATGTAAGTTTCTATAGAAGTTATTATTAAAAATAATGTTGACACTCATAAATGTCGTTTATTTGCTTGTAATCATCCCCTGGGGTGGAGTTAAGCAAATTAGAGTGGCATAATTAAGCCTGGATCAATATGCCACCTCATATAAAGAATGTTGTAAGTGACGTTGTCAACACTTTACCCTTTTCAATACTGAATACAACTTTCTTCACAACTTCATATATGCACAATGGTAAAATATCATCTTACCACTACCCAAATATAATTTTTAATAAAAGAATAAAGAACCTTGATACTTTTTTACTTATTTTCATATTTTTTTTAATTTTTATATGTGAACAAAAACACACATAAAACAGTTTATTTTTGCTAGCCCACGTAAATTTACTTAAGCACACTATGAAAAAACATAGTAAATTTTCAAAAAAAATGTTGCCAGTGACAATGTAGTCAAAAATAATGTCTACAATTTTATAATTGACAGTGAGAATTCAGTTTTTTTACTAATCATCACTCATAATGTCAACGCTTTTCAGTTCTCACATATAAAACTTTATGTTTTACATAATAAAAACTTCTCATTTGTTGATATGTTGTATTTTTAACTTTTCTCTTCCATATTTTCTAATTTTTAAAATAAAATCTATATCTAAATATAATACTTTTGCATATTTCTCTTAACTTTTAATTTTTTATTTAAAACTATAATAAATTAAAAACTATACAAGTATTTTTTAACTTTTAAATGCCAATAAAAACCATCTAAGGTTTACTTTTTATATATTGTGCTTTTTAAGTTGTTTTGTTTGTTTTTTTACATACATTGCTTTATTTTAAACCCTTTTACTTATTATTTTAGGACAAAAACACTTCCAAACAGCCCAAAGGAACCAAGCTTTCTTCAAAGCCAATCAAATTCACCAAAAAGAAGCCTGTCTCATCAAAGAAGGCCACTCCAAAACCATCCCCAAAGCCCTCCCCTGAGCCCTCTCCTGAGAAGAGCCCTGCTCACTCCACTGGTGGAGAGGAATCTGATGGCTCCCTTATGGACCACAGTTTTTACAACTTGGCTTCTGACAAGGAGCCAACCAAGAAGAAGTGCTCAGTCCAAAAGTCCCCACCCAAAGATAGGTCTCCTTCACATGAGGAGCACCACAATAAGCCCCCTTCTGCTTCCCCACCCCCGCAAAACTCCCCCCTTTAAGCTCATCTGGGGATGATTCAAAGCCCTGCCCCAATTACTTCCCTGGCTTCCGTTATGCTCCTGCTGGCCCCTGGGATCCTCTGTTGGCCCACAACATCTGCAATGTTGACAGCAAATTTAAGGTTCCCTCTTCCTTGCCCAAATTCTTCCCAATCATGAGCGTAAAGGGTGAGTTGGCCATGGTGGTTAATGGGTATATTTTCTCTTGCAACAATGCCAACCAGGGCTTCAAGAGCTGCCATTACACCTGTGAGGACTGCTCCTGTCCAGTGCGGCTCAACACTGAGCGCTGGAACTTGATCAAACCATCAAGGGCAAGCATACCTGCATCATGCCAAATACCACCATTGCCCACCTCCTCAAGTGGTATCTTGTCCAGGTGATGCCCACCTCCAAAGATCTTTCTGCCACCTAGCTGGCCATGCTTGCTTGCAAGTACCTCTCCCCAACCAACTTGAAGAGGGTGCCAACCCACAATCAATTGGTTAAGTTTGTGAGTGATAGGTGTCAATCCTTCAATCCCCTGGCCAAGAGCGCCACTAAAATTGAAGACCTGGTCCTCACAGATGCTCTCAAGAAGATGGAGGATGGTGAGATGTTCCTGCTCCATGACAATGGGCAGGAAGTGGAGGATAGGATTATAGCCTACGCCACAACCCAAAACCTGGAGCAGCTCAATACTGCTACCACCTGCCTGTGTGACGGCACATTTTCTACTTGCCCCTCTCTCTTCAAGATTGTCTGGGATGCTTTGAGCTCCCTTCCCACCAACCAGCTCCCCCCTTCCACTCACGTCACAAGGGCAAATCCCTCCTCCGCTGAGAAGGATGAGTCAACCCTAGCCGCTGAGTAGCTAGCTCATGCACGCTCACTTGTGCCAAAGGTTATCATAATGGACTTCAAGCAAGCTCAGTTCAGAGCCTTCTTGCCACCTTCAATGGAGAAGTCCACAGCTGCTTCTTCCATTTTAGGCAGGCCCTCATCAAGAATCTCAAGAGTGAGAAGGACCTTTTCAGGAAGTATCTTAATAATGGTAAGGGGAAGTGCTGCTTTGCCTTGAATCAGTTTGCTGCCTTGGCTTTTGTGCACCCAGACCATACTGGGATTGACTTTGAGGCCCTCCTGTGGGACGCTTACATCAAGAAGCACTCCACCATCTTCAAAGGTTACTTGGATTACTTTGAGTGCCAATGGGTGGGCAAGAAGGTGACTGCCTGTGAACGTACTACTTTCACATTGGGCTGTGGTTTCACAAAGATATTGAATTGTAATAAATTTCATAGGTTGAAATTCAAAACAATATGATTGGCCTTGGAGAGACTTTTCAGCATAGTAATTGATACCCAGGAATCAATTAGGCTGTACTAATTGAGGGCCAAAATGAATAATATGAACAATTTAGATTATGAGACTAGGTGTCTCAAACCGTCTAATTAACCATGGAGGTTGGTTAATACCTAGGGTAAAAAAGAAGAAAAACCTGATAGGGACTCAAACCTTAAACTCATCCAATTGAGCAATAAGTTTATGTCAAGCTTAACAAGTATGCCAAGTTTTTTTTGAGGGGAAAACAGGTTTATTAAGGTTCAGAGATGGTGTTTAAAAGGAAACACGGCCGTGGGGGAGAGGGAAGTGAGGGATATCAGAGGAAAGGGTAGCAGTATGAAGGCCCTCTGTGTGTCTGTCTTTCCATTGAATGACTCCCTCAACTATGAGGTGGGATGAATCAACAATGGTATCCATAAGTTTACTGTTCTCAGGAATTGTGTGGCCAAATTTGTCTGTACAGATCATAGTATTGTCCATTAGGGAGTGGAATTTCTCCTTCATGAGTGACACAAGGTTAGGTCCATTGTCAAAGATTACATCTATACAGGTAGTGTGGATGGTCCACAGTGCAAGGTGATTAGCAACTGCTCAAACTACTGGGGGTTCCTGCTTGAGACTTCTTGTGAAGAAGATGTCAAACTTTGGTTGAAAATGGACCAAGAGGTTCAGCATGTGGGCAACTTCTGTTCAGAACCGCAATACAACTATGCAACCAAAGAATTTGTGCTCCAGATTGGCATCTTTGAATGGGCAAAGCCCACACTGGCAAATTGGGTGATCCACTGGGAATGTTGATTCACTCCAGAAGGCCTCGTTGAACAGTCTCCAAGTCAGAGTCTTTGCACCTGTTGTCACCATTGGTACCCGCGTCAGAGTAGCCATTTCTTTGGGGGTGATTGTGACCCGTCTGCCGGCTTCCACCCACTTGCAAACCATCTTGGGGTATTCTGGCTTGGGCTTTGGGTCTTGGACAACCTTCTTCCCACACTTGGACACTACTGTCTTCCAGCTTGTGACAATGCTCTTCATATCCAGATTGTAATTGATCTGTCTATTTCTATCTGCCAGACGCAAGCCATTCAGGTCTCAATTCTGTGGACCAGCAGGATCAAGATTCTTAGAGATTTCCCATTCATTGACTTTCATTATTACCAAGCATTGGTGCCAATACTCAGGAGTGTCTTTGGGGGGTGTGAATCTCTTTTTCTTCAAGAACCATTGCCTTAGTCCAAATGTTGAAGGGTTGGGTATCTGGATAGCTCCCGCCCAGTTAACTGCTCTGCCTGCTGCCGGTGAATCAGTATGGGCAGCCAGTAGTTCCCTTAGTCCTTTCTCCCACATCCTTTGGCAATGCTGAACATGATCTATCAGACCCAGTCCTCCTGCTGACCTGGGGAGAGAGACCACCGACATTTTAATGGGGGACGTATTGGGAGTACCCCACAAAAAGCTGCAGGTCATGGCTGAGACCTTCTTTTCAAAGGCTTTAGAGAAGGGTACAATGTGTGCTACATACCACATCTTGGAGAACACAAAGATGTTTAGGGCAGTAACCTGTCCAATTATATTGAACCAGAAATGGCGCCACCTGTTGATCTTGTTGGCGATAGTCTTAAGGAGAATCTGTCCATTGGTCTGCAGATCAATATCCATAGAGTTGAACCACACTCCCAAGTGTCTAAAAGCTTCACGGGCTTGGATAGGTTTGAGGCCATGCAGTGGTGCAAAGTTTGGTACACCTATTTTAACCAGTGTTGTCTTCTCAATGTTAACCTTTGCATTGGATGCCCTCTGGTAGAGCTCCAGAAGGGTTGTCAGCTTTTGTGAGTCCTCCTTTGTGATCAGGCCAACAATAGTGTCATCTGTAAAGGCAGCCATACAGAGTGCCTTCTGACTAGGATGAGCAAAGCCTCTCAGCCTAGCGTTTTCAGCTGCCAAGAACAAGTTTGCTGAAAAATTGAACAGGATAGGGGACAGAGGATCCCCTTGTCTCAATCCCTGACAAATTTTGATGTTCTCAGTCAGGTCACTATTGACAATAATGCACACCTAATGGTTCAGATACAGCATCTTTATCCAACAGATCCATTCCTCTGGCAGGTCTACAGCCCGCATACTTGCATAGAGATATGACCACAATACACAATCATACGCCTTCTCCATGTCCAGAAATAGCAGGTAGCCCTTATTTGATTTAACCCTATTCTGGAGGGTATTTTGTACCATGTGAATATTATCCCAGATGGAGCAGCCACAGACAAAGCCAAACTGCATTGGGTGTAGTATTTTGTCTGCAATCTTTATGATTCTGTTAGACAGAATCCAGGTCAGCAGTTTTTAATCCGCGTTGGACAACAAAATTGGTCTCCAGTTCTTAACATTGCTCCTATGACCCTTGTTCTTGAAGAGGAGGCAAATTGACACCTCATTCCCCTCAGGAAATTGGGTGGCTGAGTAAATTACATGGTTGAAGAGTCTAGTCAGATCAGGTGCTATCAGATTTTTAATAGGCTTATACACATCTGCTGGAATACAGTCTGGATCTGGTGTTTTGCCATTTGGGGACTCTTTAATGGCTGAAAGAGTCTCCTCCAGCGTGATGTCTGCTGTCAGAGGTCCACGCATTGCCAGGGGACATTGTGTGAGCTCTGGACCAGCCTCCTTTATTATTGAAGATAGGGCATCCTTATCCACATCTGCATGAGCATACAGACTGGAGTAGAACTCCTGTATTTTCTGCTTAATCACAGATTTGTCCTTAGATTTCAGACCACACCCTGTATCAATCTCAGTGAAAGGAGATCCTCTCTGATGTTGAGCAAGGCTACATAGTCCGTCCTTTGTAGATGTCCCAAAGCTACATTGGAATTTATATGTTGTATTGGTCCAATGGCGCTTTTCAATGATCATCTGTAGCTTTTTGATCTGGTGATGGAGAGTGTTGAACTTCAGAATGTCCTTCTTGGCCACCTCTTTATATTCTTTCTCCAAAGCATGCAATGTTGTGAGCTCATTGTTCCGCTGCCTCCTCTGAAAGGAGATGATGGATGATTGAATCTCCCTTTTGATGCCCAACCATGTGTCACTGGGTGACTGCACTGGGCCCATCTAGGGGGAGGTCATTGCCAGGATGGCTTTCTCAATCATGTCCTTCCACTTGTGTTTACAAAACGTGGGCGGCTGTATGACCCACTGTTGCGTAGTACATTGGGTGACATCAGAGTCCCAATTAATATACGCAATATGATGGTCTGAGATATGAGCTACCTGAACCTGGGATCCAGTGAGTTCCTCTGAGATATTACCAGAGATTAGTATATGGTCTAATCTGGCTCCTGACACCAGGAGCCCATCTACATAACCCCACCTTGTCAGCTGTGTGAGGTCCAGGTCCTTGTTGGCAATAGTCTCAACTACCCCTTGCGCTTCCAGAAACCCCTCCATCAGGTGTGCAGAGGGATTTCAGTGCTGTCAACATGGGTAAGTATCTCTTTGATTATTGGTATATGTGTTAAAATCTCCACCATAAAGAGTATAGTCAGGGAGGTCAAGTGACAACAGGACTGCCACCCTTCCCTACTTCCCTGGGTCCCACCAGGCTCCAGGTATACACCAACAACTGTGAGTGTCTTATCATTCCTAACATCTCTGACTTTTATCCACTAGAATTCGGCCATCTAGGTGCATAGCCACAAAGCTGATGTCAATGTTGTCTCTCAGGGCCACAATTGCTATGTGGTCTGTCCAGAATCCGTTCAGTTTACTCTCTCTTGACCACACATGTGCTGCCGGGTCTGGTGAGAAGTCTGGTTTGAATGCAAGCCGTTGAGCCTGGATCTCTGTCATGATCACCATGTCAATATTATTATTTGTTTTTATATAGTTTAGTATCTCCTGCCTCAATTTTAACATTACAATCCCCCTCACGTTGATAGTTGTAATCCTCATAAATGGTTGCCCGATCCACAGGTATGAGGCACTGCATCAGTGGGGGGGTTGTTAGTTGGGGAGGTTAGGGGATGGATCAGCCATTTTAGATGACTCTGGGTTCCACTTGCTCTTAGCAAGGAAGGGGCCTGGGGCCTTTTTTGCTGAGGCCTGAGCTTCAGCCATTTTTGCAGGACTAAAGTCCTGTTCCATGTCATCTACATCTATGGGAACGGCACAAGGGGTTTTCTTAGTGGGCTTGCTGGTTGGTTTAGGGTTCACAGTGGGCTTTCTAGTCAGCTTAGAGTTCACATTTGGCTTGGGTTCACTAGGGGGTTGGGTCTAGTGTTCTTGCTCTTATTGGGCTTCTGGTTCAACTTAGCCTCTGCTTCCTTCTTCCACTCATCATGTGGTTTCCAGGTAGGGGAGTCCTGCTGGGGGATCTCAACCTCAGACGGGGATGTGGGATCACAGAAGGGCACTGTGACCTTGTTGTCAAATCTTGATGCCATCACAGCCTGAGCTTTAGCGTGTCTCTGAGCCAGTGCAGCTCTAGTGGCTAGCAGTTCATGAGGATGAGAAAAACTAGATGGTATCCACACCACTGGATTTAGGCAAATAAATCTACAATTCTTGATTCTAGTTACACCATCATCTGGCTCATAGGTGATGTCACGGTAGTAAGCATTCCGTCTGTGATGACAGTGGCTGAGTGTATGGCCTAATCCGTAACAGAACTGGCATACTTGTCTCTCTCCTTCCACTTCAACTACAATCACTTTGGGATTCCCAGGAATACAGATGAAGCGTGGAATGGAGATCTTCTTTTCCTGAACCATGAGAGATGGATCCAGAAGAGCATGGATTGTAGTAGGCATAAAGTTAGATGGCAGTGTATCTGAATATTCAGTGTACCATGCCACTATGTCCCCATAATAGCAAAGACTGGTTTTGATAGTGTCTTGCACCCATCCACTATCTTCACACTCAGTCGGTACGTCAGTGAAAGATATCCACTTGGTACGCTTGTTGATGAAAGAGGTCTGCTCCATTCAGATGTGTCCACCTCTTTAACTAATGCCCTTCTTTTCTGCCTTGTCTCTAGACTCTGCATCAGGAAACCCTACATCCAAGTATTTCTTCTTGATAGTGTAGTGAAAGCAAAGCTGAGAATTTGGAAACTCACTCTCAAAGAACGTCTTTATGGCCTGCATATACCCTTCATGGTTACTCTTGGGCAGTTCATGTAATGAGAGACGGATTGCATTGTTTATTACTGACTTGGGTGCCATACAATTCATATCAGGGCCATTCAGTTTTTCATGAACGTATTCTTCAAAGGGCATGTCACCCTTACATGCTCCCTTATTGCTGCACAAGGAGCTATAACTGAACCCTTCCTGCTGAGCCTGACTCTTACGCTTGGGAGGACTAGCATGGGCCAGAGGTACATTCTAGCCAATCCAGAAGACTGCCTCTTCTGTGGTGTACCCCACCTTTACCCATTTGAAAATTTCAATAGGGTAAAGGTTTTGGCAATGGAACTTGTATTCTTCTGCCAGTTCAACCCCCATGTCAGTCCAGGCCTTGGCCATGGGCCAGTCTATGTCTTTGTCCAGCCAGTCAGAAGCCTCATCAGGAGCAAAATCTTCTGGGATAAACATAGCCACCTCCTGAAAGCTCCAGACTCTTGCTGTGCACCAGTTCTGAAGATCAATAGGGCTCCACTTCTCATTCTTGAAGATGAGAGCTTCCTTAGCATCCACCTTGTTGTCAATCCATTCAGCCGCTTCACCAGCTGTCATGCCAGCTGAGAGGAACTCAAATGACAGATCTGGGGAAGCAGAAGCTTGTATCCACTCTTTAATCTTGTAAACCTTGAATCCTTCTGCTGTCCATTTGCTGGCCAACTTGGGGTTAACCTGGTCTGTTCTGAGTTGGCCAGCCTCAGCTGGCATGAACCCTGTTTTGGACCAGGTCATGGCTGCCTCCACATTGAATGCATGTACAAACCACTCCGCAGCCTTCAGAAAGCCAAAGCCTGCGGTCTTCCATGTAAGCCAGTGGTCAAGGGAGAACTTTCCCATGTTCAGATGTGCTGTCTTACTGTGGAGAGACGCATCCACTCCAGACCGTGCCCATGCCATGGCCTTGTCAACTGAGACCTGCTGGCTTTCCCAGTACTGCATCACAGTGGCCAGATAGCCTGAATCTTTCCATTTGCAAGCCTTATTGTACAGAATATTTGTAAAAGGCCCCCACTCTAAATATGTCTTAGGTGTCCAGCCTGTGTTAACCAGATGGGCCGCTTGGGTGCAGTCCAGGCCCTTGGTAGCCCATGCTTGTGCTTCAAGGGGGGTAAAATTAGTCTTAGCCCAGGGACTGCAGTCCACTGGGTTCCACCCAAACTTAGCCCACTTCCTTGTGTTGCCCAGGGTGATATTGGCTTTTGCCCATTTCCAGGCTGTTGCATTGGGGAACACCTCAAAGTATTCCTTGGACTCAGAGGGGGAGAGTACCAGCTCCAAGATTGCTGTGGTATATTCTCCAGGCAGGCCTGACTTAATAAATTCAGCAAGTTTAGAAGCAGGTATCTATTTGCTATCCAAGGTTCAACCTGTGCAAATGGTACACAGAATCTAGCAATGTAGGCTATGGAATCAAGGGGCAGTCCTGTGTTGACCCATGACAAAGCCTCATCTCTTGGTACTTGGTGCTTGCAAAACACATATGCTGTGTAAACATCAATACCGGCATGATACCACTTAGTAGCTGCATCCACTGTGAACTGATGAAGAAGCCACAGCTTTGCTTGCTATAGCAACAAGCCTAAGCTGCACCATTTAATTATATCTTTAAGACGTACTCCATTGTCTTCCCAGCTCTGGGCTGTGGATCCATCAATATAATAGATTTCAAGTAATTCTTTGAATAGTTGCTGACGACTCAGGACTTCAATTTTTTGCTTGGGAGAGAGATTAGATTGAAGAGCGTCAAATTCTTTATCAGAAATCTTATCCAGCCAATCAGGATTGTCCAATTCCTCCCCTGGACCAAGCCCCGCTTCTGCAGCCCCTTTTTGTGTGATAGCAGAATCACTACGCTGGGTTTTTCTGCTGCCATCCTGGCCCGCAATGTCACCCGCGTTCAACTGGTCCTCCCAGTTGTCAGGGACGTCCCCCGTGGGAGTAGTTGCCGCTCTTGGTGCTGATGCAGCCCCACCTTTTGCTCTCATCTACTTTCTGCCCCCAGTGTCCTCATGTACCATGCATATAATCAACAATTAAATATACTTGGTATAACGTTGACTTGTTTGAGTGCACTTTCAAATTCAAAATTAAATTTAAAAGTGATGCTTAGTGGAGAGAGGTCTTTTAATGAGTATGCCAAGTTGAGTTGTTAAGATGGTGGCTTGAGCTAGTGATTATACTTGTATAATAGCTGACTCAATCTAGTATCAAATCAAAGGCTATTTGCTGTATAATGTATGGCTATTACTATGTGAACTAGTAATTTTTGGCATATAATAGGCATTTATATGGCGTGTAAGTGTTAATAATAGTGATTATACAGCGTGTAATTAGTCTGATATATTCACAATGACACATGGTCTTTGGTGTGAATAAATTAACTGCAAAGGTTAATTAAATTTATTGATAGGTTCAATTAAAAGAAATAAAACATCTAAATACAGGCAAGGATGCTTGGGTATTTAGAATAGATCAGCTGGTTCCCAGTTGGAACACCAATAGTTTGGATCTGGGATATGTGATTCCACAGGGTTTTGGCGCCAGAAGCTTGGAATGCTTCAATTCAAAACAAGACATTCCATTGTAAGGAATCAGGTGATTCTGGAATGATTTAGGTACGTTCTCATAGGTTGAGAAGTGTGAAGATCTTTTAGGTAAGGATCTGGATCTGGAATACATAGATTCCACTGGGATTTGGCGCTGGGAGCTTAGGAAGTTCCATGTCAAATCAATGCATTTCCACAGAAGAAATCAGGTGATTCTGAAATGTATTAGGGCACATTCTTATAGGTTAAGAGTGTGAAGATCTTTTTGGTAAAGATCTGGATTGAATGACGCTGTTATGTCATAAGCTATGTGATAGAAATACAGGTGAGATTCTGGAACTGGAGGGGTTTTCAGCTGAATGTACCCCAATTAGTATATAATGGAAACATGATAATAATTAATAAAGATGCTTATTTGTGACAATGGTTGCTTTCCCCTCAATTTATTTTTATGCTTTATGTTTTTGGCTTTTAACTGGAATAAGACTAACATGGAATGAAAGAGATGGTCTGCAGCTAAGACTATGAGAAGCAAAAAATGTGGAAGTGATCACCAGATGGCAAAAAGTTTAACGCCAAGATTGCTTGCCTGGAATTCAGGCTCATCAAAGCTTACATAAAGGATTCCTTTTCAAACCATAAAAGAGTCAGACCGGGATAATGAAGAAGCAAGCATGAATTTCCTGGATCTGTCACACTTCCCAGAGAGGTAAGAGCAGGGCAACTGCCCCTTGGAATTTTTAGGGTGCCTGCCTCAAGGGGGAGATGAAGACCACCTCCAGCCTTGAGGTTTAGCACAAGCACCTGAAGGTGAAGTTTGGGTTCAACCCCAAATATAACAAGTTCTTCCAGAAGCTGCAGGAGGAGCAGGCCTGGACTTTCTCCAAGTTTAGAACCTGGCCAACCAGGTGGCCCCCAAGAAGCAAAATTCCAAGGAGTAGGACTACCAGAAGGACGTTCAGAAGGTGGTAAAGAAAAGGTATAAGGTGGCAGAGATGAAGAAGTACCTTGAGGATATTGCCACTGCTCTTGCTGGTGGCTTTAATTAGCTTAATAAACCTTGCTTTGCCTGTATGTTTTTTACTTTTAAACTTTTAATTTTTTAATTTATTTATAGTGTACTAATTTTTTAGGTATAAATGGTAAGTTTCAGGTATAGTTTCAATGTGGTTTAGTAAGAAATATTTTACATTTAGTTAATTTATCTTTAAAGTATGCAATTTTTTAGTTATGATTAAATAAAGTATAATAAAATAAATATAGAGTTTTCTTATAGTCTGTAGTTATTATGATATATAAAATATCTTTATTTATGTCTCATTGGAATTTTAATTTTTATGGGAATAAAAAATAATTTTATAATAAAGAGTTTAATTTACATAGTAAACTGAAAAATAGTTGCTTATATCTCATTATTCTTATTACTCATAATAATTTTTTATTGAAGTTTTGAACTCTCTGGGGTCATTTTAGTATAATAAAGTATTAAAAATATATTTTTTATCTTAAAAATGTTCAGGGTAAAGTGTTTCGTTAATTAAAAAAATGTCAACATCCAGGAAATGACATTAAGTAAAACTGGGTTGTCACTTTACTATAGTGTTGACATTAAAAGTGTCAACATGGGCGCTGTTGCTGATGTCCTTGCCTCCTGTCATTCTTGTCAGCTCCAATGTACCCAACCAGCACAAAATCAGTTCAAACTCATCCTGCCTAAGCATGCCTTCCACACTGTGAGCATTGATGTTGTTGGATCACTCCTGCAATCTAGATCTGGGTGTTGTTTCATCTTGGTATCTGTGGACCATTTTATCAAATAGGTTGAAGCCAGAGCTACAAAAGACATCACTGCCAAGACTACCATAAATTTCTTGTTGCAAGATATCTTTTATTGCCATGAGGGCCCCCAAATCTTACTGTCTGATAATTGCATTAACTTCAATGCTTGTCTCATCACGTCTATTGTAGAGGCTATGGGCACTCATCAGTGTTTTTTGTGATGTATGATCCATTGAATAATGGGACTCTTGAACAAGAAAATTCCTCCCTTGTGTCCATTATGCGGAAACTCACCCTCTCTGATGCCGCCAATTGGGATATGTTTCTCCCTGCTGCCCTCTTTGCTTATTGACTCAGTAAACATCAAGTGACTGGCCAATCCCCCTTTGCTTTGTTGTATGGATGTGAAGCCACAACTCACTCAACCCTGGGACCCTCTTTGATTGAAGTTGATGTGTCTGCCAATCCTGAAGCCCATGTCAAGGATTTGACTAATTACATCATTAGCATTCAGGCAACAGCATGCTCAACTGCCTATAAGATCAAATCTTTAGAGCTCTCACCTTCCAATGCTTCTAGAGCCCCTCTCCCTGAATATCAAGTGGGTGACCTAGTCCTCTATTACCAGAACCGTACTGGAGGTTGTGCTCATAAGCTAGACAACCTCTGAGTTGGACCTTGTGAAGTCACCTACAAGAAGGGCATCAAGTATACAGTGAAGCTGCTGTCCTCTGGTTGCCCCTTTGCTAGAGTTCACTCCAAATTCCTCCACAAATGTCAACTCCCTGTGTCCAATCTTGAGAGGGGAGATGCTGTAAATTGCTGTCAAGATTCACCTTTTAGCTGCTATTCTGTTTTTTATATTTATTTGTCTCACTTGGCTTATAAGTATTATCTGTTTTGTCCTCTGTCATTTATTTATAATCCCCTATTCTTCCTCTTCATTTTCCATATTTAAGTTTCAAATTTGGCTCTGTATAAGCCTAATTATGATCTAAAGTTTAGTTAATACTATTTTCAGATTTCCTTACCTCTTGCCACCCGGTTTCAAACCCTGACCTACGCAAGAAAGATTAGAAGTTTGGCTCCAAAAATCTTACTTTCACTATACGCTTTTCTTAAGCTTTGGACTGGTTTTTCCCAACTTTTTGCTTGCTCTTACCTTAGGAGCTTCACCATAACTGTCTTCTTCTCCTTCTGGTCCCCTTTACTTTGAATTTAACCATCATATGTTAAATTTCAAATATTGATGTCTTCAACCTCTTTTTTTTGTCAAGAGTTCTCTAACCAAAAATGGTTAAACTCTCCAACCCAATTACTGCATCTCATGAACAAAGCAAAATAAAAGGCTTGGTTTTTTCCAGTCTCAACACTAAGTTGAGATTATTTGACTTGCACCCCAAAAAGGTATTTGTTAGGTTTTATGGCTTGTGTTTCTTTCCCATTTTAGTTTAGGTTTAAATCTTTGATCCTATGATTCCTTTTGACTTTCTTCTTCACCAGCTAGGTATTTTTTATAGTAGTACACAAAATTTGATTGTTGATAGCTTTAATCCTCCCACTAGTGCAGAGCAATTCCCAGACTTAAAAATTGACTTTTTGACCAAATTGTCTGTCATTAAGACTGGACTCTATTTTATCTTCTTGGGTTAATAAACCGCCTTAGTCCTTATTTTACCTTGTATAAGCTTTTAGGAGCCTTAGTACAGTTGCTACTGCAGACCTTACACACCTTTTTGTATTTGACTAATATAAATATCACTGGGTTAAAAGCTTTAGTCTACAACCATCTTCCCCAGACCATGAGACCTTACAATTGCGCCATTATTGCTATTTTCAATATTGTCTTCAAATAGTGATATGTGTGAAGATTTGGTCAGTTTTTCCTTAGACTTTGGAATTTCCTCACCTTTCATAAATGGGTTGACACCAATTTCCACCCATTCAGGAATACCATACCCGCCTCTGACTGATCCTGGTATGATTTCATACCCAACTTGACCCCCTCTGCTACTCTGTTTACCTAATGAGTGATCATTGACCCTTTTTCACAAGTGACAAATTCTTATCAACTATGCTTATTGAAAGGCCTCAACTACAGGATTCAAACCCTGGCTCCCCATGGGCTGCCAGCCCGCAGGGCCAGCTGCCCAGCCGCCCACAGTTTTTTGGGCTCAAACCAGAGCAGGATTTGACTTCAGAAAATCCTTTGAAGCTTGATAAATCTAATTCACCTACATCAATACTCCCCACGCTAAAGGTTCCTGTTAACTCGACCAATCAGCGGGCGGGCCCAGCCACAGATCCCAGAATAACTCAGGCCCACAGGAAGGGGAAACAGAGAACCTTCCCATAGAACGCAGGCCACCCAGAGATGACCAATCCCACAACCTGACTAGGAAATTTGAGCATTCTCAATTAAAGCCAGGCAATGGAATAACCCCTGCAATTGATGCCACCAAAGACTGGGAAGACCTGGTGAACAGGAAAACCTGGGCCACGGAATTTTGTGAAAGTTTTACCATGACAGATGGGCATACTTATACCCTGGACCGCCAGGAAGATGCCCATTGCCATTCTTGAAATAAAGTGACATGAACCTTTGGTTCAATCAGATCATACCATACTTGTTTTTAGTTCTATTTCATTTACAGCCTATGTCTCGCTGTTTTGCACCCCACACTCACCTACCCCAAGAAACTGCAGACCAGCCGCCTGACCTTTACCGTCCACCAGGAGCTCCCTTTGGCCCAGTACATTTCACTGAGTACCCACACAACCCGGCGTATTCTGAGTTTACTCTAGAGGAAATCCTGATCCACGACCCTGAAGATAGAACTAGAGAGACAGAAGTCCTTTACAGAGAAGGCACCAAAATCATCCGGCCCCCTCTGCTATTCCAAGACAAGTATGATTTCCGGCCTGCATATTTAGTTCCAATGACACCACCCCTCACCCTGCGGCCCAACCACCCGCAAGAATCCGTTGCCACTAATGAATCCACCTCCACCCAGATATTTGGGGTGATTTATATCACTCTCACAGGGTTGATTGATTCTATGGTGCCTGTAAGCGGACCTTGGGCAGTCCTTGGAAAATTGTTATCTTATGTTGTAAAGTTAGCCCCAATCTTGTGGTGGGCTCTCCCTACTGGGCCCGCGGGCCATCTGCCCGCGAGTTCTCAGGAACCCCCCACTGGTTGGATCCCTGACACCCTTGTCCACTATTTAAATAGAATTACTTATCCTAATAAAGACAATTTTATCTACTATTTGTGTTGACCTTAATATTCTAAAAGCTTTTTCCTTTCCTTTTTGCCAAAAGGAATCCCTCTTCTTGTATTCCAGGAAAGCAAGGTATGTGCTCTTAATTTTACCCCAAAGGCTAACCCAAGGCTAGCTTCAAACCTCAAATTGCTTGTTATAAAGATTTCCCCCCGTGTCCTCCTGGATGTCAATCCTAGGAGCCAAACACAACACCCTCATCCAAGCCAATCCAAAAAAGGGAATACTAGATGCAACTCAGACTCTTGGTTCCCCAATGCCATGTCTTCTAATAATCATGCCTTACAGGACCACTGGTATAAATAAAGACAAACCCCTCACTAATAGGTTGTGCTATCATTGAGTGAATATCCTCCTCAATATTATCACATTAATCAATCCTCTACCTAGGCTAAGCAAGTACCCTTAATAGATCTATTACCCCTCCCCTAAGTCAGAAGATGAATTATATCATCTTCACAGCTGTCTTGACAGCTTACCTTGGGATAGAGGGCAACCAGCCAACCTATGCTTAGTTTGGTCCTGAACCACAGTGACCCAAAGAGATATCATACCATGAGCCAACACAACTCAATGGATTCAAACCCGTGGACACCTTCAGCATCATCTCGCCCACCCCCCAACTTGACTTATTATGTGATCCCCTTGGTTATGCTACTGTACCCTGCTGGCAGCCTTGGACAATACAACATCCTTGCCAAAGTCTTTATCAGAAAGCAACCTCTATTCAATTTTCTATGCCTTGAACAGCTTCCAGCCGCCTAACCTGTCCTCTTATGTTACTTAAGTTTTACCCTCAATGCTTTGGTATTACAGTTTAAGGCTTCATATGGCATTGGTTAACTTTTGAAAAACATTCACATGTTTGGCTGTAACCCACTTCTGGTTTATGGCTTGGTTTATGTCCTTATACTGTCTTGGGGGCACTTCCTTGGGCTTGGCTCCTTGATGCTTAAACTTCTGAGGCAAGATGATTCCAGATAGGATGGAACCATTGGTGCCGCAGATCCTGAATGGATTAGACAAAAATTTGTCCATCTAGGGATTAAGTGATGGAACAATTGCGTGGTTGCGCTATTGCATCCTGATTCTACTAGTGATAAAGACGTTTAAAATGCCCCTAAAACAGGTGTTTGATTTGCCTTTCAAACGCGCACAAGGCACAGGCTTCACTTCCGGGATTATAAATAGAACAATAAAGTTATTTATATCTACCTCCTTAAGGAAAGCCGCAAGAAAGCAGTCATTCTCTCGCGCAGGACTTTTAGCTGTGTCAACCCACTCTCCTCCATTTAGAAAGTTCTTCTGTCTGTGCCTCCCTGCCTCTGGTGGCAATTTCCCCGCCTCACACTATATAAGTGCAATACTATCTAAATAAATATCAGTTTTGTCTATACACCTTATTATTCTTCTGTCCTTAATAGGCTGCCACTATACCATCAACAGGTATAGTATTAAGAATTAAGGTCACTGACTAACTGTTCGTAGAAACTAGCAACCCTTCGCTGCAACTTTTACGACAATTGGTGATGGGAAGATCCAGATTCTCTTAAGAACTTGGGGGTTGATCTGGGTGTAATATATGAATATGAGTTTAGGGTAACCTTATAGCTGATAGCCAAGCCATTCCTTGGGGAATTGGTTCCCTAAGAGGGAGAAATCAAAGGGGTTGGGATATAGGCATAAATATATATATATAAGGAGTGTATTGGTATTCAGTTAATTAAAATGATGATAATAACCTTTTGTGGAGTATTTTTTTATAAATCATACCGAAGATGTAGAGCTGATATGTAGCTTTAAAATAAGCCATTGATCAACAGGATTGGCTCAGTATTCACAGAGATATGATATTTTTAGTTCCTTTTTGGTGTGTGCCAAGTGTAAATTTGAATGGATCGTGTCGATCTTGACCTTTGATTTTAACGTGAACCAAACTCCAGCCTTTCACTCTATATCTCAATATCTAGAGCAGCCTGAGCTATCGTGTTTGGTACCGTTGGGATCGGATTCGCCTGAAAAAAATATCTGGGTAATTTAAAGTTCGTAAAAATATTTTATTGAGCCTTATTATCTTTACTGCTAGTTTACTCCACTGATATCCTAATTAGGATGATGTAATGACAAGCAGGGTTAGCTATAAATAAATCAGAAGCTAATCGGATCAGGTGATACATCCATTACTCTGAAACAGCTCTCAGCTAATCAGATCAGGTGAACCATCCATTAACTGAAACAATTTCCAGCCGCTCAGATCATTTGAGGCAATCGAGTGGAGTATTCCATTGTTTCACTTAAAAATAAATAAAATTGAACTTACAGAGCCAACCATCCAATTCAAACTAATATTTTTAACTTGCGATTTAAATGTGTTTTTTAATCCATTAAGCTTTCTTTTATAAGGTCAATTCAATCCTCAGCAAGGAGGTCAAACATCCAATCATATAAAAGGTTAACAATTAATCCAAACTTTAATCTTATCATTAAAGAATATGTTTCTCCACCTTCAATTTTAATCCACACTTTCAGGAGAGGCATAATCTATACAAATACGCCGCTTTGTATTGGTTGCAAGGGTTGAACCGCTAATCAAAAATCAAGCGATTAAATATATATTTAATAACGTCCAAACGGCTTACATTCTCATATCCATATAATTAAGGCGACATTCCACCGAATTAAACCTTCATGCTCTCAAAGATCTGTGTAAGGGATTGCATGTAGATTGAGCCAAATCGAGCTTTGGGCTTGGCCATCAACTTTAAGTTTGAATAATATGTAAAAATTAAATCAGTTTGATCCCTTGCGGCTTGAGTGAACTCGAGCTGCCATTACAGACAGACTCGCTTTTATATAGAACCCAATAATAAAAATGATGTTTCATATTTCTCTTTTGGAACGTTTTGTCATAGGAACTACCTTGTTTCTTTTACCCGCACTTGATATTTAATATGTACAGGGTGGTGAAAAATATGTATGATTTTAAGGTTACCCCTTCTTTTTCTTCTGCTTGTCGCAGGCAAACGATTCAGAAAAAAAGGGGTTTCTGAAGTAAATACCCCCTTACAAGAAAAGATCATTCGAAAGGACCCATTGGACCCTCGCAGCTACCTGGGCTTACGGCTGAGTAATCGCCTCAAGATACTGTTAATTTCAGATCCAGATGCTACAATATCGTCAGTATCACTTCAGGTCACTTCAGGTAGAAAAGATGACCCCGCCGATGTCCCTGGATTGGCCCACTTTATTGAACACATGGTCTTGGAGGGGAGCAAAAAGTATCCTGAGTCCATGAACTTGATTGAATTTCTGGATACGAATGGTGGAGATTTTAGCGCAAATACCTGGTCGGATTATACAACTTTTAAATATCAGGTGGGCAACTGGGCATTGGAAGAGAGCCTAGATATCTTTGCCGATACCATTTTGGAGCCATCCTTTAATACCACTCGTGCTTTGGGAGATGCAAGAACGATTGATTACGAATACAAGTTGAATAAAGGGTACAACACTTTAGCCTGTCAACAGGTCCTTTATGCTGCTATAAACAACACAGGAAAATATAGGTTTTCTACAGGAACCTACGACACTCTGGCTGTTGATCTACTGAAGCGGAGTGTCAACATTCACAAAATGCTTGAGTCCTACTACCACCACCACTACTCTTCAAACATCATGAACCTGGTTGTCACTGGAAGTCAAGATATTGCAACTCTCAAAGCAATGGTCGTTCCGCAATTCTCTAAAATCCCCGACAGAAACCTTCAGCCAAAAAACTATCTACTAGCTGATGACATTGGCATCGGCTTGGATCTCTTGATTGACCCTGGGAACAACGCACGGGAGATTAAAGCTGATTTCGTCATCAGCTCGCCAAACATGGATCGATTCGCCCCTCACCTCAGGTACATTTCAGCACTGCTCAGCACCAATGGAAAAGGATCTCTACGAGAAATACTGGCCTCAAGCAACCTTGCAACAGAATTGGGAATCGGCTTGGAATTCTCTAAAGAAGGCGCTCGATTCATTATTCTTTTTTCACTATCCGACAACATCAGCCCAAATAAGCATGAATTGCTAAAAGTTTTGTTTGCCTACCTCGATGCCATCAAAACTCAGGGAGCTAATCAAGAAGCATTTCAAGCCTTTTTCGAGAACTCAAAACAAGAGTATATCAACAATCACTTATCCCTTGATTTAACGAATCATCTTTGCAAAAAGCTTTGCTTTGCAGAAGATTTTCAAACCATCTTGGACTATTCTGACGTAAACCCAGAGTTTAACGAGCATATTCTGCACGAAGCCGTTGCTTTATTCAACACCAGCAGCTTTATTCTCTACGATGTCCGACCTTTCGATGGCCCATTCATGACTGAGCCTTGGTTTGGTTTGAACTATTCAGTTAATAGGTTCAACAGATCATTCTTGAATAGCCTTGCCACAGTCAAGGCAGAAGACTACGCAATCCAACTGCCAGAATTTAACCCCGCAACAAAAAAAGAACCAGAAGAAAATATCACGTTTGAACCTAAGGTTGAGATCTTGGAAAACAATTCTATTGGCTACGCTAAACAAATTACCGTGGGCTCTCTCGAGCATTCATACTTTGAACTGGAAATCAATTCTGATCGCAACCCATCCCCTAAGCTCCAGACATACTTGTTCATCCTGAAGGAGATATTGGAGAACATTTATACCGATTTGTCTGCCATGGATGTTCCTTTATTTTCAATCCGTCGTCAATCAATTTCACTTCTACTCGAGGATCCCGAAAACGTCACGGATTTAATTTCTTTTGCAGAAGCAACAACGGGCTACGAAATTTCACATGAATGCTTCACGTCGGCAAAGGAAGAAGCGATACAATCCCTTTCCAGCATCACGGCCAGAGCTAGTATGAAGCCAGAGGAGATTTTAAACGCCATAGTAGATCCCTTCAGTTTCGACAAGCGAAAAATGGCAGAGCAGGTCAAGGAAACCGGATTCGCGGAATTTAAAGCTTTTATGGACTCCTTTTTGGATTCCCTCCGATTTAATATTCTGGCATCCAACGAAACGTCCGCAGAAACTCTAATAGGCATCAAGGCTAAACTGGAGGAAATATTTGGTTTGAACCCAATAGAAATCCAGCACTCTCTATTCAAGCCCTTATCCAGGAAGGGAAACTATGTTCAAGTTATAGGAAAAGCAAAAGATATCTCGGAAATATCTTATCATTTGCATTTGTATAACCCTGGTGAGGTTGAAAGTGCTGCAATGACGCTTGTTACACAGGCTCTCCTCAACAGTCGATTTATATTTCAGTTGCGAACTATTGACCAGCTGGGGTACATTGTCCAAAGCCAGGTTTCCGAATTGAATTATGGCGGAGGAATCTTATTTGTGATCGTAAGTGACGAGCCCAGCAGTTATCTTGAGTCACGAATCGAGACCTTCTTTGACAACTTTGTTGATGAAGTTAGATATATGACTGAAAAAACGCTGAACAAGACTTTGATCAACCTGATCAAGGTCCAGAACAACTCACTCCTAACTGATAATCCAGATCTCACCTCGTGGGAATCAATCAAAGAAGATATCGCTGCGAAGGAGCAAAGTAATTCAACTTCATAGTATTTTTAATAATGTTTTTAGAAAAAAACATTTTGAAATCTCTTCCCGATATCACCAAGGATGGTCTGCTAAGTTTCCTTGAAACCCGCATGTTGAAGTCTTCGCCCTCGCGCCTCAAGTATTCCTGGCATGTGGACCCAAAACATCGAGGCCGGGTTATCCCTTCAAGCTATACCCTTTCTGGCTGTGGAACTCTCATCACCGGCTCCACATTCGCCTATTACTAGGGGTTACGCGCTTCCAGACTAATTTATCTCTATACTGGCTTAGAAACCCAGAAAGATTGGTTTTTGAATAGACATACATTTGGTAGTATATTTGAATTTTGTCTAGATGACATGGAAGTATAAACAACTAATCAAATTTAATTTATGCGATGATATACCAGGTTCCAAAATTTGAGAGAAGTGAAAGTACTTTATGACACTCTTAAAGACGGGCAAGCTGCCAAAGTCAAAGTTACCTAGTTTAGAAGTGCAGAAATCAAAAGTGGTGTTGTAACTGAACTAATTATAGTTCAGTATTTGGTTCGGAGGAAGACAGCAGTCCAGAAAGAGGATATATAAGGGATTTGGAGCACGATAATCTTGATTAAAAATAGCAGGGTTCTTATACCAGGATTAAGGGCCATTGTATCACCAAGGGGGTGGCACTTGTGGCAGTGATCTGGATAAGGTTTGGCCATGTTCTGGTTAAGGGTTTTTGTCGAGATTAACATCATGGTTGTACTTGTTCATTATAAAGAAATATGAGTTCCTTCCATACTAGAGAATTAAGAGGGGATATGGTGTTAGAGCCATCATGAGGCAACTCACTTAGCGCCCCCATATATTCTGAGATACAGAAGCAACTGGGATGTGCATTTCAGTTGCAACAATGGGATCCCCAAAAAGCAAGATTGGGTTTCCAGAATTCAACTTTATAGATGTTATAAATATTGTTTTTATATTGAAAAGTATATGGTTTTGGCTTCAGAATAAAAAATTCCAAGGAATCCATTCCTGCAACAAAATATATTTAATAAAAGCCAAAAGTTCTCAAATAGGTTATTCTTGTTAAGCTTTATAATACCTTTTAAACAAAAGTAACCTAGTGTCGAGTATATACTTCTGGAAAGTATAATAAACAAGATAAAGGGGGGAATTAAGAAGAGAATGATACTTTATTTAATATGAGTTTATAGTAATACATAGTATTATGGGAAGCCACATGATATACATGTATGTCATGGAGGTCATGGGGCTTGTCTAAGTAATGTTCCATTTAAGACTTGAATGGTTTGATCCTGTAATAGATGAGCAGTTGATAAGAGTGCCACCAACTTAATGGTTAGTCATGGAATTCTTGGGGGATTACTTTTCCAAGGGTTCATAATTAAAGGTGCTGCTACATCTCCCCCTGGGGTGTTGGAGGGCGGAGCCTTGAGAATTTTCTCAAGAGCGTCAGGGATTTGGGCTTGATTTTGATCCATTTTTGCATTGGGGAAAGGAAGTCAAGAGCTACACTGTGCTGTTCTTGCTTTGCAAAGGCAGAGTCAGTTGTTGTGCATACGCTTTAGTTTGGTTTGAGCGCCAATTCCCTTGATGAGGTTGTATTATTGGTCTTGACCTCCATGACAGTGCCTGGTACATGTAACCATGGTTCCAAATTTTGCAGTTTTGATTGATGACCTAGATCTTGTCCCCAACTTAGAAACATTTTTGTTGCAATAGAATAGCTTCCTGCTCAACCCTTTCCTTTTCCATGTGTTCCTGGTCCCTTTGGCGTGTTTTATGCCAGGGTCCTTGCTGTTTGGTACCTTCTTAGGTAGAGGTAATTATGACCCTGCCTTAGTACTGACAATAGCAGGTTTATGTCCATAGACGGGTTCATACAGGCTTTGCCTGTATTACAGTTAACTTGTGTTCTACACACCATAAACACTTTTGATTTAATACCTTGAAACTGTGGATATCACTTGCAGCATTTATGGCAGTAGGTTGACAAATTGTAATCCTGTCAAGGCGGTGATGGTGGGATATATGGTCATCAACCAGGAGAAGACTGTAGTGTGTACATTGTATCTTCCAAAACTCCTGGCAAAGTAAGTCAATATGTAGTACATGGAGGTGTACATCACAATGTAGAGCGTGGAATGTGGAGACACCAGGGGAGGCCAGGGTCCAGTAAGGGAGGAGTTCAGTTGACCAGGATTGTAGTGAGGGTCATGACCTAGTCCTTCTGGAGAAGGCCCAAAGAACTCTGGCCGCTGTTGGTAGCCGCCAATCCCAAGGCAAGCTGTGAGCACAGCTGTGAAGATGAGATGGTTCATCTTCCTTGGATTGGAGGGATGTTGGCTGGGGCTAACTATTAAGCTGACTTAAGTTTTTAAGTTGAATTTCACTTTATTGAGGGTATTAATCTCAATAATAGCACAAGATATTACTGAAGTGGGATCCTTTATTTATAGTACTTTCCCCTGTGCAAAGATTTGCAATTGGGAGGGAAAAACAGGGGATGGGAAATCCCAGAAGTTTGGAAGATAGGGATAGCAATTGGGACTTGGGAAGATGGCCAAACTCCTGTTCTCCTGTTATCTGTGGCTGGTCGAAAGTTCTTGAGGTGAACTAATAATTTCATGTTGCACTGATGCTAGATGAGGGATGTGATTCAATTCCTTATCAAGATCTATTTTGGTTTCAAGAACATTGTTTTGGTTGGAGTTTGACCCTGCCCATGTGGCCTGTAAATTAGTATCCAATTGGTTGGTGGCAAACTTTTTTTTAAAATCTGAACCATTATTCCCTCCCTCTTCTGGAGGGGCAATTTTGGTTTTAGAATTTCTCTTGTATTTGGGGATTTGTTTGATTGGCTGTACTTCAGGAGGGTTTCTGATTGGTTGCAGGATGGGCCCTGGGACCCGGGTGAGTGGCTGGCAGCCAACTGGGGGCTGGGAGGCTGGCAGGAGGCAAGTGAGAGAGTGAAGAGGCTTGCGGGTGGCTGGCTGAGTGGCAAGAGGCTGGCGGCGGGCCCGCTGGTGCCTGCCTGGGCACTGGCGGGTGTCTGCGCAGTGGCAGCGGGCACCTGCCCGGATGATAAATTAGTCTGGCGCCCACTAAGATCCGGTTTTTCCTCCATTTTATTTTTATTTTTCCCAAATAAAGGGGGAATTTTTTTTATCAAATTTTGCCTCTTAAATTGGGAATTCAGCTATCTTTCCCCAGCTTTTCCTTTCAGTCAGGATTTGATTTATGTCAGGAATATTCCTGACAGTTGATAGCATGTTGACCCAGGCTTTTGGATTGTTGGCAGATAACTTACTGAGGGCTTCTACTAGGGAGCCATTTAGTCTTTCAATCCTTCTGTTTGCTTATGAGTGGTAGGGACTGGCAATGGTGTGTTTTATTCCATTTTTAGCAAGGTAGATATTGGTGTCAATAGCTTTAAGTTTGGTTCCTATGTCTTGATTAGGAGTTCAGGTTTCCCAAAATTAGCTATGATCTCTTTGCCAATAAAATTTCTTACATTGTTTCCATTGTGTTCTTTTGTGGATTGTGCTACAGGTCACCTAGTTCCAAAGTTGATAACTGTGATGATGTACTTTTTGCCTCTGTTGTTGCTGGGCATTGGTCCCACAATATCCAGTGTTCACACCTTGAAAAGTTGAGTGATTGATATTGGTATTACTGACTTGGGGGTGCCTTGGAGCAGGCGTACTTTTCACATACTTTGCATTGGTCCAGCACTTCCTTGATGTCATTGAGCATGTTGGGGCATCAGTAGCAATTCTTGAGATATTCATGTAGATTCCTGCTACAGGTATGTCCCAGATCTCTGTGGTATCAAAGGATTTTATCAATCTTTTTTTTGATAGGATGTAGGGTACAGTATAGCCACTTGGTAGTATGTGGTGTAAAGTACCATATGTTGAAACAGCAGGCTTGACCCACCAGCAAGGTTCTGAGTAAACAGGTTTGTGACCTGCAATCCAATTATACAGTCACTCAAAGCCAAACTAGGAAGTAGACTAAGATTTCTAAATCCAACAATATGAACAAATGATGATCCCTTATGGTGGATACCTTGTTTTGGCGCTTGACTTATTACCAGGATCAAGCCACCCCCTTCACCATCCAGCCGTGTGATCAACACAATCATGTTCCTGTTATCCATAATTCTTAATAGCTATATAATCACTATCTCTCAATAAAGATTATCATCTAGTTTCTAAATATTTTCCCCTTGTAACTCTGCTAAAACAGCACAGTTACAACACAACTTTATCTAAACACAATTAATATATAATTTTATAATTCAAGTTTAGCTGATCACCAAATTGTTGTTAATATTTTCACAAGGGGCTGCGTTTAAGTGCCAAAAATACTATGGTGATTATGGAAGCAATGCCAACACAAAGCAAACAACACATATTTAGATAAGATTAAAGCATATGCACAAAGTGTAAAAAAATAGGATATTGTAGTAAATGGGAAAACAAACAAGGATAAACAAAGTGACAATAGTCTCAGAATAACACAGAGTTTATTAAGGTGAAAGCTGTAAAAACATATGTAAAGGTTAGTAAAAAATTAATGAGAGAGATTGAGAAACTATTGAAGGACATTGATCATGCAATTGCAAAGATCAAAGACATTGATTGAAAGGTCAAAATGATGGTCAAGTTTGCTGTCCTCACAGGGGATAAAATCAAAAAAGTATCCACAAAGGTGCTCATGGCCAAAATTCCTGACACCCCTGAGAAGACCATTGAGTGTCTTATTAATGTCCAGAAGACTGTTGTGGATGGCTTAAAATTCAAGATATCTTACCTCTTTGCGCTGTCTGTCTGGGTCAATAACCCCGAGATGTATGAACATCTCAAATCTACCAAGCACGCCAGAACAGTGGACACCAAGATGTCTGCTCAACTGATTGCTCCAAAGATAGCCAAACCCGCAAAATACTTCCACCAATGAATAATGCAAAGAAGGTATCTAAAAATCAATAACCAGAAATAAATACTTACCCGTCTTTTTAGGAATAATTGATGGAGTAGTGTGCAAGGTCCTGGTTCTGTATGTACCAGTGATATTATACTCAAACTATGCCAATCATGTGGCCAAGAATCTGGCTCTGTCACCTCTGGTGGTCTTTAAACTTGAAGAATAAATACATGGTTCCTTCCCAATGTTGCAGGACACGCTCCTGGGGCTAACACACAGCAAGGGGGCATCTGAGTGGACAGTTACTATCTACAAGGATGCCCAGTTAATCCGCCTCAACCTGGTATCTCTCAGTGGAGTTTACTGTGTAAACTCAATTAAGCTTGTTTGGGACGTTCTGGAGATGCTCTCATTCAAGAATATACTGGAGATGGGTCAGGGCCATGTAGCTGCTTGCTTCTGCTTCCTGGTGGAGCACACCCTCTCCTATCTGCTAGAGAACTTTGGGTGGTGCAGTGTCCAAATTAGCTGTTGCAAATGCAACAGCCACCAAGAAAAGACAAGATCTTCCTATTGGACTTTGGGCTGGCCTAGAGTTCCAATGAGACAGGGCTCCCTCAAGCTATGGATCTTACCTTTGCCAAGACCAAAAATGAAAAAAGATTAGCAGAGTTTTTAATAAACTGTGTGCTTTTACTTAAGCCTTAGCTGGGAAAAGGCTTCATTTTGCAGTTTACCTGGGGTTACTGTTCTACTTTATGATGGGAGCCAAATTGAGGACCTAGACATGGTCATCCTTGGGATTGACAAGGCTCTCTCTGGATGGAAAGGTCCCCCTGCGCTATCAATTGGTGGATCATGTAATAAAGGACGCCCTTGTCCTGGATGGCATTTACAGGTTTGAAGCCCCACCTGAAAAGCTACTCCTGAACTCCCATATCACAGTACTCCCTTTTACCAGTAGGTGAAAATATTTCAACAGCAGAGTATCCACCACCCACAGTGTGGTAGTGGAGGTTGTGTGCCACCTCCATTGCCAAGTGGGTACATACTGCCAAACCCATTATTGTTGCCAATAATAAAATATCTTTTCCTCTAAAATATATTATTTTTTTATTTTATAATAAATAATTTTTTACTAACTTTTATTTTAGCAAACTATTATTCCAAAACAAAACTTACAGAAGCTCTTATCAAATATAAAAACACTACAGCTAATAAAAATCATACATAAAAACAGCGCTTTTATTTTTTTAGTTTACTTTTTATATGCTTTTGTTGGAAGCGTCTATTCTATATAATTATCATAATGTGATATTAACTATTTGGGATTGGCACAACAGAATAAATAGATTAAATTAATTTTCAATACAAAAATTAAGCATCTGTATCAATGTTGACATTCTATGTTATTGTGGGCTTGGGAACTTCTAAATATAAAATAATAATATATAAATTTAAAAAATAATTAAAGAAAATAATTTTTTTTTAATAGATACACCTTTTAGTTGATTGGATCCTTGGATAGGCACATAGGGATGAACAAATAAGAATGGGAATAGAACTTAGCCACAGTCTCTGCTGGAATGGTATAGACCCTGGCCTGCAGAAAATCAAAAAGGCATTGGTCCCAGTTAGTGTCCCCCACTTGACAACTTGCTTGAGCCACTCAAAAACCTCCTTGATAGGGTTTAGGAATGGGGAATAGGCAGGGAGGAAAAGAAGGCATAAGTTTGATGTGGTCAATTGTTTGGGGCCAACTGCAATTCTGGTTTCAATAATTGGAAATTCCTCAAGAATACCTGTCACCTTGTGGAGTCTGATGTTATCCAGCACAATGGCATTAGTGATGCCCTGGCTTGTGCGCCTCAGGTGCTCCTGGACCAATCAGAGGAATAATAGGAAGACCCAGCTGTTGCAGGATCCCACAATAATTTGATAGAGCTGATCCCCTTTGGACCAAGGAGAGCCACTGTCAGAACTTTCTGTTCTGCTCTCAGACCTGGTATTCTGATTACAATTTGCTTTGTTAAGTATGGATGATATTTGGGACATTAGGTTTATTAAAGTGCTTGTATGAGGACAAGCATTCCTGCAACGTCTGTTATTTTCTTAAAAAGGCAACAGCTAACAATGACAAGGGAGGCAACTAGCAAGCAACTTCTACACTGGCGGCTTGCTATGTTCTTCAAGTACTGATGATGGTCTTCAAACTTGGATTTATTTTTCTACTTCAAAAATGTTATGTAGTATGATCTTTGAAATTGTCTGCCTTCCATTAGTCCAATGGAAGGTCTTTTATAGAGCTAGTGCTCTCTTGCCAGGATAAGATCATCTGGCACATCTAACTCTTGCTTAGTAGTCTTTTCACCCCCAGACCACCAGCATCAACCCCAAGAGTCAGGCATCCATGAAATGGAATGGGATTCAATGTAGTAGTACCTTGCACAGGGTACTTGTGGTAATATAATCATGCATATCCTATAAGAGTGCCAGCAGTGGCGGCGCTAATACATGACTCTATTTTTAGAGCATTGTAGGTAATTCCTCAGTGCCTTTCTATCAGGAATTTGCAGTGGCACAGGAGGGTTGCCAGTGAAAATTGATCACTTTCTTTTAGATCTTTAGATAAACTCATGCTATCTAACCCAAAGGTTTGCTAGAGTATTCTGAAATAACTCTAGCCAATTGGAAACCAGTCATAATTGGAGGTTTATGATATTCCTGATTGTTCTGGCAATGGGAGATCCGAATCTATTTTACTAAGACTTCTCAGATCAATTAAGCCTGCTAGTAATATAACAGAGGCTTCTCCAATTAGTGGCTTGGCAGGTTGCCAAGATTGAAAGGGTAGAACAAAATCAGTATCAATTTCCTCACATTTTCCCCAACTTGACTTAGTTATACCGTCAAGTCCACAACCATCTATTACAATGTTTCATCCTTTCAACGCTTCTAATGCTTCCCAGGTTAAAGATGCTTGCAGCCTCATTGCTGTAATATCAGTTTTAGACCAAGCCCTATTTCAAGCCATGTCTTATGATGCTAACAAGGCACATATTTGCGGACTTTGTGACAGAGATACCAGTACAATATTTACTGGTATGGGTCATGAGAAGCCTCCCCAAAAGCAGGCAAGCCAGGAACCTGAGTCCCCACCAAAGCAACCAATCTGTGGGGAACCAACCTGGCAGGGTGCAGAAGCCCCTTTGGTTCCTTCCAAGGTACAGCCCATTGACAATCAGGCTTTGGTTCAGGGGTCTTCAGCCTTGCAGGCTCCAGTTGGCAACCTGCCAACTGTTCAATACCAAACCAATATGCTTGATTTTAATTGTGATATCCTTTTTTCTAGCTACAAATTGCGGTTTCAATTCCTCTTTGTTGTTCTAAAGCAGTGGCCCAAGCAGGACCTTAAGGCGTGCATCTCATCTTCTAGCTTTGTATTCTTATCAGTAGATGATGAAGTGTTGGCAGAGTGCTTGAGCCATGGCCTTCTGGATCATGTGGAAGTCTCCTGTAATAGCAACCCTGTCAATGGTTTGGAACAGGGATTTTTTATCCAAATTGCCAACCAGATAATCCAATCCTAGTTCCAGCATCTTCTCCCATTCTTGTCCATAAAACAGAAACTCCAGGTCAATAACCATGACCAGCGGGATAGTTGTCTAGGGAACTTAGTCCACTGCTGTTGGGACGCCTTTCATAATGGGGATCAAAAAGCTGCAGTATGGGCCATGGTTTTATGTGGGAATGTCATGTTGACACCCGACCTGCATCTTCCCCAGGGCAGCTTCAATAAGATGGCCACACACTGGGAAAAGCTAAGAAACACTGTAGGGAACATTAAGGCAATAATCCTGGACAAGTATCTTTATATTTGATGATTTCATCATGGATTGCCTAATACTGGTATGTGGCTATTCCCTAGAGGGTGGCCTCTGGCAGGTCAATTGGGACTTCAAGTCCATCCCCCTTCCTTTGGTCAATTTCTCTCTCGTTTCTCCTGCCCACAAGAAGCTGTGGTTATATATGGCTGTCTTTCTGTTTGTATAGAGCCAACACTTTCCCTTTGAGTCATTACCCCAGGATGTGGCACTTCTGGCTGGGGACCAAGAGCCTGTTATGTCAATGGTGACACCTGGGCCTCAATGCGCCAGCCTGGCCAACCAAGAAGAGGATTCTGACAAAGACAAGGAGGAAACAGAAGATGAGGATGAAGAAGACAACAAGGACAATGACAATTACCAGGAGGGTAATTTCTAGCCTTGCCCTTTTTTACGTATTTCCAATAAAATCAAATTCAAAAAACTTTATTTTTATTCCCTTAGAAAGTGTAGGAGTCTGGCTTAGATGCCATTGCTTGGCATAATGTAAAAAGGTTTAAGGAACCTTGCGTGGACTCTATTAATGAGTTGCCCATCTGAAACATACTTGATGGTGTAGGTGTCTTGACCTGTTCTTTTGATGACTTCAAATGGTCCTTTCCAAATGGTGTCAAGTTTGTGTACTCTTCCTATTACTTTGTTGTGATAGAATACTTGAGTTTCAACCTTGAATTATGGCAAAGCGCAGCAGTTGGAATTATCCTGCTGGTGTCCTTTTGTTCTGGCCAGTGCAGTCTCTGTGAAAGCTTCAGCCTGAAGCTTAATCAGTGTATCTGCTAACTTTGTCATGTATTGGTTGTAGGTAATTTCCCCAGCATTGCCCATAGCAGAGAACAGGATTGGCAGGATAGACAGGTGTTGACCATACATGAGCTATAATGGAGATAATTTAGTTGTTTTATGAATAGAAATGTTATATGCAAACAGGACTGCTGGCAGGAACAAATATCACTTGGAGGTATGCTTATCTGCCAGTTTCTGGAGGATATTCACCAAAGTGCCATTTGCTCTCTTAATCACCCCATTTATTTCTGTATGATATGGAGTAGAGAGCACTCCCCTCACGCCCATGAGCTCATTAAGCTTTGGAATAACATTGGCAAGGAATTTATTGCCATTGTCCGTGAGAATGAATTGCAGTCAACCATGGTAGTGAATGATGTGTTCTAAAATGAACCTGGCAGTGGCCTCTGCGCTGATGTGCTGAAGGGATTTTACCTCTACCCACTTGGTAAGGTGGTCTATGGCTACAATTATGTATCTTAGCTGGCCAACACACATTGGAAGAGGGCCAACAACGTCAATGCTGACAGTATGCCAAGCAAATTTGGGCTTGACAGCCTTATATTGATTCTTGGGCACAAATGGTTTCTCATGCTGGCACTCTGCACAGAAAGTCAAGGTCTCTTTAGTATTGAATAACATGGACTCCCAATAATAGTGGAGCTACAACTGTTGTACTGTCTTTCTGAGACCACCATAGCCCATAGCCTTATGGGCAGCTATGATAAAGAATAATCTTTCCAACAGGCAGGGAAAAATGTACTTATTCCTTTGATGATACTTGTATAGTTTACATTTTTTTACTCTTTAGTCCTTCATCAGCTCCGGTAGGATAGCCTGGATTTTGTCAGGCTTGTCCTCAAACTGGCCAGTTAACATCTTATCATAGAGCACATCAGCATGTGAAGATACAATATTAACAGTCAGGAGCCTAGATAAGCAGTTGGCATTTTGATGTTTTGCTCCTGGGAAGTGCACTATCTTATAGTTGAATGCCTGTAGCTTTAGAGTCAATTGTACTAGGCAACCTTCTGGATCTTGTAGATTATGGAGCCAGCTAAGACTGGTGTGGTCACTCATAACTGTGAAGTGAACCCCATGGAGGTACACCTGTAACTGTTTGTAGGCATATATGACTGCCAAACATTCCTGTTCTATCACGGTGTAATTCCACTCATGGATGTTCAGAGAGCAACTGGCGTAGGCAACTGGATGTTCCTCACCATCATCATCATTCTGGGAAAGTACTGCTCCTAGAGCGCTTAGAGATGCATCTGTATGGACCACAAATGGCTTAGTAAAGTCATGATACATAAGCACTGGACTGCCGGACAGGCTAGTTCTTAATGAGTTGAAAGCAGACTGGCAGGCAGAGGTCCAAGTAAAATGTACTCCATTTTTAATAAGTTAAAGAGAGTTTTGCCTGTACGCAAGAAATTTGGGATGGACCTGCAATATTATCCTACCATGCCTAGAAACACTTGAATATCCCTTTTGCTCTTGGGAGTCTTCATTTTAGTGATGGCCTAGATCTTGGAAGGTTGTTGCTGTAGTCCTTTAGTGTTGATCACAAAACCTAAATATTCAAGCTGGTCCTTGAAGAACTGGCACTTCCTGGGCTTTTTTTTAAGTTAGCATCTATAATTGCTTAAAAACAGCCTCCAACTGTTCCAGATGATCTGTGAACGTCCTAGAGAAGAATTTAATATTATCCAGATACACAAGGATGCAGGATAACTTGAGATCTCCCAGGATTGTATCCATAGCTTGTTGAAAAGTTACCAGAACGTTACATAATCCTTAAGGCATGCATGTTGGTTAGAAAAGGCCTTGAGATGTGATAATAGCACACTTCTCTTGTTTTTCTGGTGATAGTTCTATCTGCCAATACCCAGAGATTTGATCTGTTGCAGAGAAGAACTTTGCGCCTCCCAAGCGGTCTAAGGCAGCGTCAATTCTTGGCAGCAGATAGGAGTCCTTCTTTATGATAAGGTTTAGACATTGGTAGTCTATGACTACTTGGTTACTTCCATCCTTCTTTTTTACTATAAGGATGGGCAAAGCCCGGGGACTTTTTGATGGAACCAACATTCCTCTATCTAGGAGCTGTTGTATTTCTTCATTGACAGTCTCCTCACTGGCTTTTGATTGGTGGATGTGACAGAGTTGTATTTTTTTTTCACCTGTGTCAATGTGATGGATGACATCTGTAGCACATCCCAAGTCAAAATTTCTCAAAAAGATACATCTGTACTTCTCAAACAGAGCACTTTCTTGTTCCTGCTGCTCTTTTTCTAAAGAGGACAGGTCAGCCAATGGAGTGGTTACATAGGCACTGGCTTCAACCTTATTGGGTAGACCCATTTTGGATAAGTCTCCAATACACTTGAAGCCAGCCAGTTCCTTGATTGGCAGAAGGTGCACAAATCCCACTATCTGATGCTTCTTCCCGTGGATATTGTGATCCTGAAGATTGGCAAGCAAGATGTGCACTTCCCTATGTCCTGGTATAATTATACCAGGCGCTACACAAGGCTTGAACCTTGATCTTCCCCAAGGCTGATGTATTTTGCTATATAAGCCTGCAGGAATATCTAGGGTCAGCCCTGTTGGTACAACACACTGTGTACCAGACTTGAGAGTGAAGGTTACCAGAGAGCAAAGTGGAATTCCTTTATGCTCTTTTATCTGGGTTGGCAATTTCTTGCTCTTTCTTCCCTTCTTCTCATATGGTACCGCTACAATCCTATCCTTATACGCCAGACTAATTATCAGTTTCTCCTTGACATGTTGGCGTCTTTGGTATAATACAGCGGGATGGTCTGTTTCAATATGATGAAGGAATTATTTTCCATATCCATTTTCACTCCATATTTACGCATAAAGGCGGTTCCAATCATAATCATTGTAATTTTGACTGGGAAGAACCATGGCAGGCAAAGAAACAGATATGGACCCAAATTGGATTGTAATAGCACTGTAGGCTCCTTTGAAAGTTGTAGTATGTAGACTGGCAGTTCCATAAACTCTGCTATGTGCAATATCAGGAGTCAATCCTAGCTTTCAAACCAGGAAGGTTGAGACTATATTGATTGGGGCTCCACTGTTAATTATGTCCCTTACTTTCACCTTATTAACAGAAATGTCTGCATAAGTACACTTGGAGTAAGTTTCATAATGTAGGTTTAATAGGTGAATTCCAAGAGGGGCTGGCATGTCAAAGTATTGCTTGAGACTTTGCCCTATTTCAGGAAGTATGCTCTTGATGGTTTTGAGCAACATTGTCAGTTGGACTCCTTTAAGACTGGGGACGTCACTGGAAACATTTGGGTTCTTGTTCAAGAAGGTTTCCTGTACTTGTACAGCATAAGGTTTAGAGATCACCTCAACTGCATTGGCAGTAGTTTTCTGGGATCTACCTCTTCCAAAAGCTGGAATAGCGTACAGGTTGTCTGCAACCAATTGATGTATGGGATCTTCTTCAAAGTCTTGACTAGGGGCAAAGAGTTCAGGCAATCCTTCCTTTGGTGCGGCCTCCTTGGCGGGTTCCTTGGCAGTCATTCTGGCAATCACGGTGGGCTCCTCTGGCTTATCTCTGTTGGGGTCTTTTGGAATAGTTGAGGGAATGGCAGATGCAGTATATTAAATTACTGGCCTGGTTTTTCTTTTCCTGACTCTTCTCTTCAGTTTCCACTACTACATTAAATCCAGGAGGTTTGCCTTTAGAATGGCATTGACTTGCCCAGTGCCCCTTTTTATTGCACTTTTGGCAGGTAATGTTGGAATCATAGGGCTTTCCCTCTCCTGTGGGTTTGATTGTAGCTTCCTTATCCCCTTTGGGCAACTTGACTGATCTTTTGTGATCCCAATTTTTCCTCAATTCTCAGGACCATTGCAATTGGCGCCTTCTCTATTAAGGGCGTCAAACCAAGCTCCAAGCCAACCCAAATAACTAGTGATTTTCTGGGTGTTATTGGCTTGGTCTAGTACCAGGAACATCACATTGGAAAGCTCTCTATAAGGCTGGAGAGCTCTACTCATGGTGATGCAGCAGTCAAGGTCAGTAAGTACTCCTGCCTCCAGGAGTACCTGTGCCTTATGATAGAAGTGGTCAGCAAAATCTTGAACACTCTCATATTTCTTGAAAACAATGTTGCTAAATTTGGCCTTTCTTGCTTGTAGCTTGGTTTTGCTAACAAATTCCTCAATTACTGAAATTTTTGCATCCTCATAAGACCATTCTTCTGCTGGGAGTCAAGGCATGATTACGTCCACACTGGCGGGGTCAAGAGTGTTGATCAGTGCTGTTGCCTTCATGTGGTTGGAGGCTCAACACATCAAAATTTCAAAGAGGCAAATAAAGGTCTTGATGTTACCTTTTTGGTCAAAGGTCAGTAAGGCAAAGGGCTTGAACTTGTGATTGGGGATGGTTGTTTCCTCACAAGTTTCCACTACTAGTTTGATGGGGCAAAGGCCAGTCAGTGGAGTGAGAGGTGGCAAGGCAGCCAATCCTATGGGGATGCAACAGGTTCCTCTGCTATTGTCAGTACCATGTTTGAAGGTAAAGTCAAAGAATTCTGGGGTTAACCTTACATTCCTCAGGAGAGGAGTCCAGAATAGGGCTCTGCTTATTATCTACAGACAAGCTGCTATTAGATGCCATGGCCTGCTCCAATCTGCTAATTTATGCAGAAATGTTGGCCTCAAAGTCCTTTCTAGCAGTGTTGTTAGATTGTACTTTCTCCAAAAGGCTGCTATGGTTTCCTTCCATAAGCAGAGTAGTGGAGGCTAGCAGATCTAGGCGTTTGCTGTAGGCGTCCAGTTTGTGTTTGAGAGCAGCAACTTGAGCGCAATTGTCTTCCACGTCCTGATATAGATGATTGGTCAGGGTACAGATGGTATCCATGGTTTCCCACAGATTGTGCTTATTATTGATATAAGCTTCATAGTCAAGGCAGCAAGCGTGCTGTTCCTGAGTCTGATTAGATATAGATGAGCTGTCATAAGAAGCTACCTTCCCCTTCATTTTATTCACCTTCTTGACCAGTTTATTTACCCAGGATATGCTCTTGTTCTGGCGCTCCTTGTGGTGGACTCTATTTTCCAAGAACATACTGTGAATTTTATTCCTGTTTATCTGCTATCTTGTCCAAGCTGGACTGGCAGGCCAGGAAACAGACATTCTCGGCTAAGTTGACACTGTGGCAGGTTACGTTGAAAGCCCATTGTGGGGTCAGACCGCGCAAATCAAGGATTCCAGCAACCACTTGTACAACCTGGTTGTTAAACTAGGAGACTATCTCATCTACACAATAATGTGCAGAAGAAGCAGCTTCATTAATGCTACTCACAGCTTGTTGGACGGTGTGGAAACTGGAGTTCAACTGGTGTACCAGGGCAGTGTGAGCGTGCTGGATCTTGATTCTAAAATGACCCATCTCTTCAAGGTTGAGGTTTTGGCGGGCCACCAAGCGCTGTAAATTCTTAATGGTGGGGTGCACAAAGTATGACAGAACATTGGTTATTCTGTCAATCCCTTCTCTCTTCAGAAGTAGGCAAAGCTGAGTGCTGCTGGCCTCCTGGTAGCTTCTGAAGGTGGACCACAAGTGCTTGGAGAATCTTGCAGTGGTAAAAAGGGTATAATCACTATCCTGTTGTTTGTCACCAGTGGATTAGTAGCCTTGCATCAAGGTGTCAGGAATCTCCTTAAATTTTATTCCTGCTGCTATTATTCACTCTACTACAATTGGTTCTTTTTTATTATCTTTTAGTTAGGATTTTCAACAATTTTTTCAATTCTCAAGCACCCTCTCCATTTCCCTACTTTTTGGGTCAATTAACCTAAAGATTAACGGTTAGTTTCAATTTCAAACTTACTTTCCTTTGCAAACAAGTTTCAAACATGTTACCTACACACTGGGTTAAGTTTAATTCAGTCCAAGTTTAATTACCTTTTGCTTTTGTTCTGCTTCCCTTCCTGCTTGCGCCAGCAGCCTTGGACCAGGTTTTCCTGTTCTTCTGCCTCTACTTTTCTTGGTTTAAGTGAACAATTAACCATCAGCTTCCTTGTTCTTCCCTTTACCTTATTTTAACCTTTTTAAGTTAAGATAACTGTAAACATGTGCTTGTGGTTGTTTTTCTTGCCTTTAAACCAACTAACTATCCTTGGTTATTCTCCACACCCTTTACTTTTACCTCAAAACCAAGACTTAAATAAAAGCCTGAGTTTTACTCAGTCTCAACTTAAGTTGAGATTGTTTGACTTGCACCCCAAAAAGGTACTTGTTAGGTTTTGTGGCTTGTGTTCTTCTTCAATTTTTTAGTCTTAGTTTAAATCTTGGTTCATGATTCCTTTTGACTTTATCCTTCACAAGTTAGGCAGCTTCTAAAGTAACACACACAATTTAATTGTTGCTAGCTTTAATCCCCCTGCTAGTGCAGATCATTTCCCAGACTTAGAAATTGACTTTTTAGCAAAATTGTCTGTTGTTAATACTGGTCTCTATTTTATCTTCTTAGGGTTAATAAATTGCCTTAGTCCTTATTTTACTTTGTATAAGCTCTTAGGAGCCTTAGTTCAGTTGATATTGCAAACTTTGCCTACCTTTTTGTATTTGACTAATATAGATATTACTGGGTTAAGGGCTTTAGTTTATAATCATCTTTCCCAGACCATGAGACCTTACACAAGGCATCCATAAGTGATCACACATCCTCAATTTTATAGCTCCATGGTTTGTGTTGTACCATTATACCAGTGACGTTAAGGTTTATTTCAACCACTAGTACTTCTGAAACTTGGCAGGGTGCAATTTCCAGGCAGAGGGAAGCATACTGTTCCACATTGCTATTCTTCATGTAGCCCCCATACTTATTAACAAAGCTAGGGTGGTGGAGCAAAAACTTGCCAACAATAGATAGCCAGGCAACTCATTTTGTAAGTGAGCACCACTGTCAGAACTTTCTGTTCTGCTCTCAGACCTGGCGGTCTAATTACAATTTGCTTTGTTAAGTATGGATGATATTTGGGACATTAGGTTTATTAAAGTGCTTGTATGAGGACAAGCGTTCCAGCAATTTCTGTTATTTTCTTGGCAAGGGAACCTCTAACAATGACAAGGGAGGTAACTAGCAAGCGACTTCTACACTTTTGGCTTGCTACGTTCTTTGAGTACTGACAATGGTCTTCAAAATCAGATTTATTCTTCTACTGCAAAAACTTTCTGCAGTAGGATCTTCAAAATTGCCTGCCTTCCATTAGTACAATGGAAGGTATTTTATAGAGCTAGCACTCTCTTGCCAGGATAAGATCATCTGGTGCATCTAACTCTTGCTTAGTAGTCTTTTCACCCCCATACCACCAGCATCAACCCCAAGAGTCAGACATCCATGCAATGGAATGGGATTCAATGTAATAGTACCTTGCACAGGGTACTTGTGGTAATTTAATCATGCATATCCTATAAGCGTGCCAGCAGTGGCTGCGCTAATACAAGACTCTATTTTTAGTGCATTGTAGGTAATTCCTCAGTGCCTTTCTATCAGGAATTTCTAGTGGCACAGGCGGGTTGCCAGTGCAAATTGATCACTTTCTTTTAGATCTTTGGATAAACTCATGCTATCTAACCCAAAGGTTTGCTAGAGTATTCTGGAATAACTCTAGCTAATTGGAAACCAGTCATAATTGGAGGTTTATGATTTTCCTGGTTGTTCTGGCAATAAGAGCTCCAAATCTATTTTACTAAGGCTTCTCAGATCAATTGAGCCTGCTAGTAATATATCAGAGGCTTCTCCAATTAATGGCTTGGTGGGTTGCCAAGATTGACAGGGTAGAACAAATTCAGTATAATTCCCTGCAGTCACCATCAAATAGGCTGTGGCGCAGACTACAGCATGCCAAGCTACCCTGTCATTAGAGCCTTTGGAGACAGTGTATAGGCATTTCACATAGATAAGGCAATTGCTGATTTGTCAATAAAAGAGAGTTTGATGGTCTCCTTAGCTTTGAGGGCAGTATACACCTCTGTTTATTTTTTCTGGGTCTCAATATTGGCAGGGCTGTTTTAGTTATAGGGAGATACCCCAAGTTTTTTCCTGGAAAACCGCATATCCTTGACCACATGGTGATAAAATGAAGTTGACACATTGACCTCAAAAGTGGACTTAACATCATCTTAATATTTTCTAGTTGATGACAGCAATCTCAGTCAATCCACTGGCCAATTTCTCATTTATGCTTCTTGGTGAGCATGGTAGAAATACCCAAGGATTTCTCTGCGGCAAGAACCCAGCCAGTATCAATGTACTTGTTGAAGGTTTTGGTGGCAATTTGAGATCCACTCCAACAAGGACCACAGCTGTTTTGTGGTTCCAAGATTCCCACATAAGCTTGAGAAGGATGATGTGCTTGATGTTGGTTATAACCTTCCAGGCAGCCTTGGTGGGTTTGATTGAACTAGGATTCTGATTTATGACAGGCTTGCAAGGCATGGGTACCTTGTTGTAGAAGGCCACAACCTTCTTGCACACTAGCTGCCCCTCTGTAGTCTTATAGAGCTCAGGCTCATTGTTAATCTTCCTAGTTGCCATCACTGATGTAGGGCTTGTAGCTAGTATCAAAAATAGGCTTAAATTTCTCCATCATTGTCAAGGACTGCTTCCTGGCAATAGACAGGGTCAAACATAAACAAAGTAAGTTCTATCTCTTTGTTGTTAAATTTCTTAGTAGTTGTAACCTTAGTGGGCTTTTGGGTCAGTTTGGGGACCCTAGGGTTGATGCTTCATACCCTTGCACACTGTGCTCCTTGAACTGGTTGTGTCAGTACAACCTGACTATTAAACTCTCCTCTTGTGACTGTATTACAGTCACATTTGGGTGTAGTTTCACAAAGAGTTTGAATTGTGATTGCCTTGGAGAGATTTCCAGCGTAGTAATTGATACCAAGGAATCAATTGGGCTGTACTAATTGAGGGCAGTAATAAATCATCTAAACAGTTCAGATTATGAGACTAGGTGTCTAAAACCAATTGATTAACCATGAAGGTTAATTAGTATATATACCCTGGGATATGATTAATGGGGATTTAATCATAGGGCTTAAATGGACTTGACTGTGTAAAGTAAAGACTTGTTGTCTTCAAACAAATTATTTAACTGGGAAGGTTAATTAATATATGCTGGGAATATAATTAATGAGAATTTTAATTATATTTATATTTCCTTGACTGTGTCAAGAAAATTGGTTAAGGTTAATCATAAGTAAACCCCAAAAGGTTGAGTTAAAAGTGCTGTTTTGGCAAATTCATTTAGTTAGAAGCGCCGCCTGGTTTGAGTTTTGGTGAGTTTCAATGGATTTTTAACGCAAAAAACCATTAAATGCAAAAAAACTGCTAAATGTAGACAATGATTTCTATGCATTTAGGACTGATCAGCTGGTTCTCAGTTGGAAAAATGATAGCTTGGATCAGGGATATGTATATTCCACAGGGTTTTGGCGCCGGAAGTCCAAAAATGCTTCAAGCCAAAACAATACATTTCCACAGAAGGAATCAAGTGATTCTGGAATATAAAATGGCACATTCTTATAGGTTAAGAGTGTGAAGATCTTTTTGGTAAAGATCTGTATTGAATGACGCGTCATGTCATAAACTACATGATAGGAATCCAGGTGAGATTATGGAACTGGAGGGGTTTTCAGCTGAATGTACCCCAATTGGTATATAACAGAAACATGATAATAATTAATAAATATGATAATTATGTGTGACAATGGTCACTTTCCCCTCAATAATTTTATGTTTTTTGCTTTTAACTAAAATAAGACTACTATGTAATGAAAGAGATGGTCTGCAGCTAAGACTATAGGAAGTGAAAAATGTGGAAGTGATCACCAGATGGCAACAAGTTTAATGCCAAGATTGCTTTCCTGGAATCCAAGCTCATCAAAGCTTACATAAACAATTCCCCATCAAACTGTAAAAGAGCCAGACCAGGATAATGAAAAAGCAAGCATGAATTTCCTGGATCCATCACACCTCTCCTGTCTTCTTCCTGAGTAGGCACTTGTATTTCACTGACTCAATCTTTTGACCTACAGGGGCAACCCCAACTGCAGTGCATAACAGGTGCATTGTTAATCTGTTGTTGTGTTTGCTCCATTTAAAAATTTAATAAAATACTAAAAAACTCTATTAAGTTATTCCCTAATTTTAATTTTTGCTTTTATCTGAATATGGATATTTAATTGGAGTTTTCCCCACCCAATATCTGTGACCGTACTACAGTTACACTGGGCTGTGGTTCCACAAAGAGGTTGAATTGTGATGAATTTCATAGGTTGAAATTCAAAACAATAGGATTTACCTTGTAAAGATTTTCCAGTGTAGTAATGGAATACACATTAATCAATTAGGCTGTACTGATTGAGGGCCAAAATAAATAATCTTAACAATTCAGATTATGAGACTAGGTGTCTCAAACCAATTGATTAACTATGGAGGTTATTAGTATATATAACCTGGAATATGATTAATGGGGATTAATATCAAGGTCAAAAATGGACTTGAATGTGTCAAGTAAAGACTTGTTGTCTTCAAGAGGATTATTAACTGGGAAGGCTAATTAATATATGCTGGGAATATAATTAATGAGGATTTAATTATATTGTTTAATTGCCTTGACTGTGTCAATAAGTTTGGTTAAGGTTAACCAAAATTAAACCCCTGAATTGTGGTTTTAAAGCGCCATTTTAGAAAATTTATTAGGTTAGAAGGGCCGCCTAATTGATTTATAAAGCTCCAAGGCATTGCCCTGTGAATGTTTCAGGCGCTGCCTGGGAAAGTTCCTGGGCGCTGCAGTGGCGCCTGGTTCAAGTTTTGGTGTGTTTTAATGGGAGTTTAACGCAAAAACCCATTAAATGCAAAAAAACGGCTAAATGTAGACAATGGTGTCTATGCATTTAGGATTATCAGCTGGTTCCCAGTTGGAACAATGATAGCTTGGATCAGAAATACGTAAATTCCACAGGGTTTGGTGCCAGAAGTCTTATATGCTTCAAGCCAAAACAATACATTTCTACAGAAGAAATTGGCAACTGCCAGAATTAACTCATTCCACAAGTTGACTTACTATATTTCAATAATCAGAATTAAAAATACTTTAATGTTGATAGCATTGAAAAGTCAGAATTAAGTTAAAACTCATGCAGACTACTAAGTGTTGACACTTTTTTAATAAGCAGAAACCTGTTTCCTGAACATTTTACTCAATAAAAATTAAGCTTCAAGATTTTTTTAGGGTAATGTGACAACATAGATTTTAAAAAGTCCATAAAAAATATACATGACAAGTAAAAAAATTCATAAAAATACACTTTAAAAATAATTCACTATGAAATTAGCTATCTTTACTATAATAAATTTTTTTCCACTTATAAAAACAAAAAAATCCAATACACAAAAGGATACTACATAAAAATGTTACATATTATAGCAAAATATAACAATCAGAAACAGTAATATAAAGTTTTTTTCTATATTGAAAACTACAAAAAAACATATAATTCACTAGTAAAATACCAATATAGGTCATGTAATACAGTCTAAAGCATCAAAATATCAATAGAAAATCAATGATTTTATAAAAACAGTGACATAAATTATTAATGAGCTATTTAGAATAACTATTTATTTAAAAATATTATACTTAATATATAAGAACTATATAAAAAATTAGGCAATACTCAATAAATTTAATTGAAAGCTAGACTGTGATACCTGGTTGCCATTAAGAATTGTGGCAAACTTCTTGATGTATTCCTCAATCTCTGAAAGCTTATATTTGGCCTTGACAACGTCCTTAATCTTCTCTTGATACTGTTTCTCTTTGATGGTTCTCTTCTTCTTGGATGGGCGGTTCTCAATATCTCTGATGGATGCAGCAGTCTTCCCCTGTTAGACTTTGAGGTGCTCATAGAAGGTGTTGTATCTGGGCTTGATTCCAAAGGAGGACTTGATATGCTTATGCCAGCCCTCCAAAGATGAAGTAGTTTTCATCTCATCCTTAAGAACTGCCTGATAGCAGTTCCAGTTGGCTTTGGCTCTGGGCTTGCTTTGGCACTTAGTGACCTTACGTCCAATCCACTGTGGTTCATAATATTCAATGAAAGGGTAGAAGGCACCATCATGTTTCTTGGCATATGGATCCTGGCATAGGAGGTCAGAGGCTTGTCCAGTATACTCTGGCTTTACAAAGGCTAGTGCTACAAAATGCTGAATTAAGAACTGGCACTTTCCTGATGTATCTAAGTGGAGCTTGCGGAGCTCAGGTAGACCCTTTAGTGCCTGTTGACAGCCTATCAATAATAAAAAACACCCCTGGACCTCTCCATCAAAGGTATTTACAAAAGCGTTATAATTGGCAGTTTCATAGTCCATGATTATAGTTGAGGGGCCAAGTTCTTTATCTTGAGCTTCTTTTTCTGCAGCAAGGGTGTCTTCATCCTTTTCATCATCATCTGGGTTGGCTTTAGTGTTATGGCCAGGGGGACTCTTTCTATTACTGGGTATGGCTTTGATGCCCTACTGAAGGATTTTAAAGGCCCTTGTATAGATATCTTTTGTTTCCCCAGGAAGCAGAAAGTAGGCAAATGGGAGCACCTTGCCTTCAATAAGGGAATGTACAACCTATAGTTGGTAAAAAAAGGCGGGGCATACTGCAAAGGTACCGTCACATAACCAGGTCTCTGAATCTCATAACTGCTCCAGGTTCTGTTGTATTGCATAGCATATAATTCTTGCCTCTGCTGTAGGCCCATCATCATGTAAAAGGAATACTTCATCACCATTGAACATATTTAACTCCTCTGTCAAGACTAACTCTCCTTGGACCATGGCAGATTTATTATGGGGGGATAGATCACGGCGTTTGTCACATAAGTACTTTAATAACTGGTCACAGTCAGGGATAAGCTTCAGGCTCTCATTGCTTAGGTGTGTGGTGGTCTTAACTGCCAGATCAGAAGCCTTGACGTCTTTGGAGACTGCAACCATTTGGTAGAGGTACCACTTTAGAAGCTTTTCAATAAGATTTATTGGAGCATTGCATGTGTGCTCTCCTTTTTCACTAGTGACTTTATCCCATCCTTCTGTATTGATCCTGGCAGCGCAGCTTCTATCTTCATATACATAATACTTTCTTCTTCCTGCTCTCTTCTGATTGTTGCAATTGAAAACATAGCCATCACGGACTAAACTTGCACCTCCTTTGAGAGAAATTAGAGGGAAAACCCAAGGGAACTTCTTTGGGAGCTTAAACTCTCCTTTGACGTTACATATATTGTGAACCTTTAGAGGATATCATGGGCCAATTGGTGCTTGATGATAGTCAGACAGGTAATCATCAGGATCTTCTTTATTGATACTTGATGAGGAGGATGGAGGTGCAGATTTGTTGGGCGGTGGAGGGGAATTATCTGGAGTTGGATTCTTGCGCTTCTTGGACTGGGATGAGCTTGATTCCTTGGGGCTTGATTCCTTTGAGCTTGATTCATCTGGGCTTGACTGGGGTTCTGGACTCTTGGGTATCTTCTTTCTTCCTTGCTTGCTGAGTGGAACCTCATCTCCTTCTGATTGATACCAGCTTAGAGAGGAGGACAGGGCAGGGGAGGGCTCTTTGCTTTCAGGGTCTGGGGTCTTATCCTTTGTCTTCTATTTTTTTGAGGGCTCTTTGGCTGGTTTTTTGTTGGGGTAGGGACTTTGGGCCTTTCCAGAGGCTTTGGGTACTTTTTTGGTTGACTTGGGGTTATTTTGTGGCTTTTTGGAAGATTTGTCCTACAATAATTAAAGTAGAGTTCATAAAGTAAGAATAATCATGTGAAACATGAATAAAATTAAATATCAATCACTTGTTTTATTTTTTATTATGAATTAAATAGTTTATAGAATTATGGAAAGTAATTTTAGAGCTAGTTTATTAGTAAAGAATAGAAAAAACCCATGTTTAATTAAAAAGTCAACATTCTGGTAGTCACAATAGTCAAAAGTATTTAATTTAGTTTTTCAGCATAAAAAACGCTTTAATTTTGACGTCAACATACTGACAGTCAGCATTAAAGTAGAAAAACACTATGTGAACTTACTTATAAAGCTTGGTTAATATTTTCTGGAGTTGGTTTTTTAAGGCCAAAATTAATTATTTTTAAATTTAAAAAATTTAAAGATTTCCATATGTAACTTATAAAAACTAAATAATAGGGATTGTAGAGGGAAGTCTAAAGTACAGCCCTGGGTACTTTGGCCTGAATTACAATACCATTGTATGTGTGCTTTTTGTTAAGCGGCAGTGATTTACTAATAAACAAGTGAAGGTGTCAACATTCAGGCAGTCAGCGTTCTTTTATAGGAACTCTCCTCTTAAATCTTGCTTAAATTATATCACTTTGTTTGCTAAGCCAAACCCCTTTATTGCAATTTAGGCAACACGTCAATTTGACACAAAATCAACATTATAATTACATATTTAAATTCTAGTTTTAACATATACATTTTGGCTTAAGTGGACTTCTGGAAATAAGCTATAGTTTATCAAGTGAGTTTAAAATAACAGTAAATATCTAAATAATACAAAGAATGCGCTAGAGGTTGGCATATGTCTTTGTTCAATGCTTATCTTATTATTTAATAAAAACAGTAGTATAAAATATAAAAATAGTTATTTTTAGAATATTGTATAATTTATTAAGAAACTCATGGATTCTTATTTGGGGTCAACATCCAGATATTACTTACTGTAGTCAACCTTAATGTAAAAGTACAAAGAAACTTACATTTTCATAGTAAATTATATTAGTTTTTTGGCTTATAATTAAGCCTTTGTACAAATGGTGTTGACATTATGTCTGTTTCTTTTTAATTTTGCAATTATGACTTAATAATTCACTGTGAAAAATTAGCTTAGTTTTGGAAATGCCCAATTCTGGCAGATAAATACTAAAATAATGTCAACTTACTGAATGTCAACAAATTGTTGACATTTAGTGAGTCAACTTACAGAATGAGTTAATTATGGCAGTTGCCAAGGAATCAAGTGATTCTGGAATGTATTATGTCACATTCTTATAGGTTAAGAGTGTGAAGATCTTTTTGGTAAAGATCTGGATTAAATGACGCTGTCACTTCATAAACCATGTGATAGGAATCCAGGTGAGATTCTGGAACTGGAGGGGTTTTCAGCTGAATGTACCCCAATTAGTATATAATGGAAATATGATAACAATTAATAAAGATGCTTATTTGTGACAATGGTTGCTTTCCCCTCAAACATTTTATGTTTTATGTTTTTGGATTTTAACTTAAAGAAGACTACCATGGAGTGAAAGAGATGGTCTGCAGCTAAGACTATGGGAAGTGAAAAACGTGGAAGTGATCACCATATGGCAACAAGTTTAATGCCAAGATTTCTTTCCTGGAATCCAAGCTCATCAAAGCTTACATAAATGATTCCCTGTCAAACTGTAAAAGAGTCAGACCAGGATAATGAAGAAGCAAGCATGAATTTCCTGGATCTTCTACAATATCCCAAAGATAGATTTTTTATAGCTCAATTAGTTGTTTTTGGTTTTATAACACCCATTTAAAATACTTGACATAAATCCCACCCTTTTCCCCAAATTTTAAGCCATATTTGAACACTCATCACAATTTTTTTGAAATTTATTTTCTGATATCTTGTCTTGTTTTAGATACCATGGTATCAATCTTGTTTACAATCAATTGCACACAAAGCTCAGGTGGTTTTATTTACATGTTGAGTTGCTATTGTGTATTTTGGTTTGAGCTTTGACTCACTGTGTGTGAGTGTATTTTGTCACCAATTTACATATTAAACATATGTACATCAAAGGTCAAATCACACCATTTTGTTTGTGAATTTATGTATTTGGTTTGTATTTTGAATATTTTTGGTTGGATTATGAGCACTTTGTTGCTGTGTTGACCCATTTCATCCATCAACACCAAAAATCCCTGTTAGCAGAGGTTATATTTTACACTGTTAGTTGGAATTTGTTTAAATATGAGTTTATTTTGTTTAAATCTGAAGTATTTTTGATTGTTGCCATAGATTTTAAAACTACTGTATCAGTTATGGGTCTTATTTTCTCTGGGTTGGGTGTGACCCTGTCCTTACTGATAATATGGCCTAAGAATGGAATTGTGATGGAAATCACAGGATAATAAGGGGCTGTCTCCATGCAGTGGGGAATCACCCACCAAATCCACATAAAGTTAATTATTAACCACCAACACAGCTTTAAGTAACCTTTTGTGAAATTTCCAAATGAGATATTAGGGTTAAGTAAAATAATTAACCCCAACCAGAAAAGCCCTAGCAAAATGGTCTGCAAGAGAATCAGAGTGTCTTCAGCATAAAATTCAGGACATTGGGATATCACATAAGTTTCAGCTTTGACAGGAGTAGGAACAGCTCCAATATTGACAGGCATTGAATTAAAATTTGGCAGCAATAACAACAAAGTACCAACGGTAGGCCCCCATCTTCCAGTAATAATCCGACTGAGAATCAGATTGTAGGGGATGTAGCGTAACAATCCAACTAAGGATGCATTTGAAATTCAAGTTAGACCAAGGATATATTATTTTTATTGAGTAAAATTTGCAAGGACTCAACTCTTAAGAGTTGAAACAGTGAAAATTATTCAATATATATCAAAAATCAACTAAGCAATACCACCTGAGCCCTGGGCTCCTATTCCTTCCACATTGTCAAGTGAGTATCTAGTCCAGGTTGCAAAAAACCCTTGAGTGACCAACTTCTGACAACCATGCTGATTAAAAAGTTCATATCTGGTGACCCTTAAATTATTTCAATTTATCAACATCAACTTATGAGGGGAATCAGATTCAACTGGCAAACTGGAGCAGCTGTAACCCGTTTCTAATCAACCATTTGATTCAAATCTGTAAATCAGTCAGTTTTGTTAAAGGTTTTTTGGGCTATCTGCGCTTTCCTACTTGGCCAAATAATCCCCAGCATTATGGAACTTACCATGACAGGAAGCTCAGTTGAAAATAAATCACATTTAGAGGGTTTAGCTATAATTTGGTTATCTTGAAGGATACAAAGGACCAGGTGGATTTCTTTCCCATGTTGTTCTTTAGTGGGGATTTATATGACTATGTTGTCAAGGTAGACAATAGCCCTTTTTCAAATGTGATCTTTAAATACTTCATTCATAAAAGTCACAAAGGTACTTGGGGCATTATTCATGCCAAAGTTGAAGACAATACATTCAAATGAGCCATACTTAGTTCAAAACACTGTTTTGGGTATCTTCTTTTGTTTAACGCAGATTTGGTGATACCCTGCTATAAGTTAATTTTTTGTGAAAAATTGACACTCCAGGGCGTCAAAAAAGTCATTGATTAGGGGAAGGGGATAACTGCTCTTAATTTTGACCTTTTTGAGCGCCCTGTAATCAGTGACTAGGCGTAGTCCTCCATCCTTCTTTTCTAAAAAAAGACAGCCACACCAAAAAGAAGATTATGATGATTGGATTAGTTCTTTTTCAAAGGACTTGTCCAAATAAGCTTTTAGTGTGTTGTCTTCTTATGGTGTAAGGGGTAGATAGACTGTTCTTTTGGGACACTCCCTTTGATTGGTTTCATGTTGAATGCTGTGGTCAGGTGGTAGGCCTGTAAAATTTTCTTGGAAGACAGAAGGGAATTCCTGGATTAACTGTTGGAGGATTGGGTCTTGCTCAAGTGAGGTCTCTACAATTTAAAATGTGAAAATCATATGTGCAGGTGTTCCAATCAATTTTTCTAGGGTTCTTTTCCTCTTCTGTTTCAGTAATTTTCACAAACACATGGTTTCTCATGAGCGTGTCAAGGTGGGTTAAGTAAATTTGATGATGTACTACTCCTTGCTGGATGGTGAGGGTAGTGCTATCCCAGTCAATATGAGGTTTTGTCTTTCTCATCCAATATAGACCAAGTACCATATCATATTTGGGGATTGAAATGATTGGGCCACCAAGGGTAGTCTGGACGCCCCCTATTTGTGCCTGGAAAGGTTTTGCCTCTCTGGTGACTGATATGCTCCTATTGTCTTCCATGAGAACTCTCTTGACATTAGTCTTAGATGTGGATAGATTCATGAGGTTAGAATATTTTTCAATGAGGGATTGGTCCGCTCCAGTGTCAAATAATTCTGTGCCTTGATACCTGCAAAAGCAGAAAGGATAAGTGAGGAGTTCATTTCCAGTTTGGGAAGCAAGCAGTATTAGATTGCTGGAGGCACTTGGATCATGGTAATTAAGTCCGTGTCTTGATCCCTGTACAAGCCTTGTAAATTAGGGGAGAGCAGCTTATCTAAGCACTCCCCTGAGCTTTTCCCTCATCAGTTGTGTTATCAGTACTCATTTGGTTCACTTGAGTTATGTAATTTCTGTCACAGTGATGAGGATTATTAGCTCAGTTGGTTTGTTTGTTGGGTCAAGAATCCTTCTTTGCTGAGGGACTCTCTTTCTATTTGTTGGTTACGTGCAGGTTGTCAGATTTTTGTGCAGCTTGTTTTTCTTCCAAGAATATTTCTAAAAAGGTTCTTTAACAACTCATATTGAACTGACGTCTAATGTGTGTGGGGAAGACATTGTAGAAGTCTTGTTGTTTGTCAGCCTCACCAAAGTTGATGGTGTCAGGGGCTTGATCATGTATGTATTCATAGGCTGTAATACACTCCTCAATAGTTCTTATCATTTTGAAGGTTCTGATTTCTGTCATGATTACCACATCAGAGTCCTTTATGGAAAACATTTTGAGGAAGGCAGCTTTGAACATGTCTCAGTCTTTTTTGTGATTAGGGTGTTGGTCAAACTATTCACTTAAAAAGCAGGAGGTAGCCCCAGTAACATGCAAGGCAATTTCACTTTCCCAGAGTCTTTTGTGGTAGCCCACTTATGTAAAATTATTTTGTGTGCTTTGAATCCAGAGGTTGGCATTTTCACTGCATAGTCATGAGAAAGTTCCTATTTTGATGATTGCAGGCATTGAAATACAATCTTGGGTATTTCAGTTGTTCTGGGCATTGGACGTGGGTTCAGGATTCCATGTGTGCTGAGAAAGTTGCACTATTTGGTTGGTACAAGGAAATTGCTGAAGACAATGAATCCTGATGGGACGCCCTGTCCTTCTTTGTATTGTCTTCAGCTGGTGGGGAGTGCCCTCTGCTGGGTTCTTTTCTTTGGAGGATTTTTTTCAAGTTGTATAGTTGTGGATAACCTACCTGTGCTACCACTGTTGTGTATATACTTCTGGAAAGTATAATAAACAAGATAAAGGGGAAAATTAAGAAGAGAGTGATTTTTTTATTTGATATGAGTTTAGAGTATTATATAGTATCATGTGAAGTCAAATGTTTTTCATGTATGCCATGGTAGTTATGAGGCTTGTCCAAGTGATGTTCCATTTATGACTCAAAAGGTTTGGTCCCCATAATAGATGGGCAAATAACAAGAGTGCCACTAACTTAGTGATTAGTCAGGGAATCATTTGGAGAGTCACTTGGGTAATTGCTTTCCTAAAAGGAAGTAATCAAAGATGTTGTGACACCAGAGATCAAGGTTTCTGAGCCACTATTCTGCAAAATCACCCCTGAAGTCATTGGGATAATCCTTCCCTGAAGATATGCATACCAGGTCAAGTTCTACTGGCAGGCATTACACAGGAAATTATTAACCTTAAATGATTGAAACAAATGTGATGTCCTAGAAGAATGTATATGACTGCAGATAGAAGCAACTTTACTAACTCCACCTGTGCAAAATGTGGAGTAGAGGGCATCTTCATCCACAGATTCTTCCTATGCCCCAATAACATTAAGAAATAGAGGGAATCATTCTTCTTCCTACAATTGTTCAGGTAATACAACTCCCCACTACATAACAATTAAGTGGACTGCTTACTCCATGGCTTCCTATCAAAGGTCCCTGACTCATTCAAGTGGGAAATATTCTATATAGCACTATGTATCATCAGATCATAATTTTCTACTCCTCCGAGGAAGAAGAAAATATCACCCTGATTCATCAAGTCCTAGTCACCTAGAAGCTGTCATAGATTGCAACATAGGTCTTCTTTGGGAACACTAAGGATAATATGTGTAAGGTCATAGATGAGAATTGTGCATTTGTATTTGGTCTTTTGATGATTGATACTAAATCCTCTATGAATATCATACCTTCTGAGAGAACCCCCTCTCCCAGAAAAGGTTTCTCCTGTAGTTCAGGTTTCCTTGAAAACTCATTCCCCCTCCTATGTATTTTGATTCTGTCCTGGAAAAAGGCTTGGCATACCATTTCAAATGTCTGGGTGGCTTGAATAAATAAATTTTGGCATGAATAATGTACTGTTAATCTTTGCAACGCTCTGAAAGAGGCATTTGAAGATTCAGCTGAAAAAGTGTTTTTTTTGTGTACCAAGAGGACATTATTGTGTTTAAACTTGATCAAGAGACACATATTAAGCATCTCTCCCTAATCTTAATAATTTTTATAAACATCAGTTGAAGGTCAAACCTCCTAATGTGACCACCCTTATTCAAGCTGTTATTCATGGGAAAAAGATTTCAGCTGAAGAGATATAACCCAGCTCAACTCTAAAATTAAGGCATTTACTAAAATCCCCCCTCATAGTTATTTTATTCACATGTGTACCTTTCTGGGAATGATGGAGTACATACACAAGTTTCATTAAAAACTATAGGGATTTTATTGCCCTTCTTATCAAGTTACACCAAGCAAGTGTTTTAGTGGATATCAGTTTGTGCAATCTTTTTAAATTTTTAAGCATAGTCTAACAACTAAGCTATGCCTTCAGTTCCCCAATCAAGATTTTCAGTATAAGTTTGAGACAAGCTCTTCCAAATGTGTCATAAAGAATGTAACACATATGAAGACTCTGATGAATCACTTTGAGAGCTTTGTTGTAGACAAGGGCTATAGTTGGCTAAATAATGAATTATTGCCTAAGAGAAATTAAATGGCTGTTTTTTATTTTCCCAGACTAGATGGATGATTTTTGTGCTTTATGCCTCAGATTGTTAGCCAGTTGGCCCATTTTTAGTACTCTGAAAGGATAAAGATAGATACTGGGATGGCTATATCAAGGGGTATAGGCATTCTTAAACCATCTGCTGTGATAACACAGTTGAATATTTCTCCTTGAATGAATTTCTTTATGAGACATTAGAATCCTGATACCAGCTGGATGAGAATACAGCTAGATAACTTTCACTCATAAGAGATAAAAGTTTCTATATCTATGATTTATGAATAGCTTTAAGGAGGAATTATTGCTGTTGGGAAAGCATATGGGGCCTAGAACTACATTTTTGTGTCTTTCTAGAAAAAAAGCTGCTGGAATTAATGATTTGGGAGATTTTTAGGATATAAATTGGTTAATTTGTAATTGAAAGCCCAGGCTAACCACTCAGATGAGAAAGAAAGAGGTTTTAATCAAATGATGTCTGAATCTGAAAGCCATATGTGGAGTACACTGATGGGGGCCAAGAAATGTACTGAATATATATGCTAGGCTAATAGGGTATGCTTAAAGCAGTTTAAGAAAATGTTAAGAGAAGTGTGAGATTGGGCTGATTGACCACAAATGATCAGGCTAATTAACACACACAGATCTTTATCATTTACACGCCATACTATCTCTAGGTTATTATTCAATTAAGTGTAGTAATTATACACCATATAATCATTAGTTTATTATAATTGTATGGCAGTTATACGTGGTGTAATTGTTAGTTTATTATGATAGATGCAACAATTATACGCAATATTATCACTTGATAATCATCCCAATGTGTAGTGATTATACACTGTATATTAATAGTTTTATTATAATTGATGTAGCTATTATACACCATATATGATTAGCTGTTATAAAGATTATCACTTATTACACGCCATATAATCATAAGATCATCAATCATGTATCTCCCATTCCACCTTACTGGACGTTGTATCAACTCAGTCTCACACAGCCTTATGGACGTATAGAGTCATATCAAACAAGTGACATGCAAATGGCTAGGAAATACCGAGTTTTCATCAGCATTACACGACATATAATTGGGTTCCTTATTGGGTTAAGTCAGCATTACACGGCGGATAACTCATAAGTCAATATTGGATTGAGTCTGCTATTACACAGTGTATAATCCCTAATTTGACCTGTTGCATTAATAAGCAGAATTATTACCAGCCAGAAAAGAATCACTGATTAAGCCCTGCAAATGGAATACCAGAATTCTACCTTCCAATGTAGGAGGACAGATTAGGGACCATTTATAAGCGTCAACTAAATACAGCGTAGTTTCCCAGCGCATTAATATGTGTGTAAGATACAGCCAAACAATAATTGACAGTAGGCTAGCTCAAGAAGAGCGTAGGCTGTAGCTGAAGTGCCATGTATGCCTTGCTAAGGCCAGTAGCAGCACACATGCCAAGGACAAACAATCAGGATATGTACAGCCAGCAAAGATAGACCTATTGCAAAGGTAGCCACTGAGAACTGTCTAAAAGGAAAAGAACAAGAACAAGGGTTGTTGCAGTATATATTGATGCACACACCTGAAAAGATGAAACAAGTTCTTAGTTATACCTGAATAGATTGCAGCTGTTGGCTAGATTGTACTCCAGTTTCAATAAACATAATTATCTTCAAAGCTCTATTCTATTGTAGTCTGTAGTGCTCTTGAATAGGATTAGGTAGAGTACATTGGCAAGGCTAATATCTATCTGTAGCTTTGAACATACCATCAATAACCCAAGTTGCTCAACAAGAAGGAACTTCCTTATTTCTTTGAATAATTTTGCTGAGGAAATAAAAAGAAAGCTTTTTTAGTAAAATCTTATACATCAATTTTTCTACAGTAGAAAAAACAAGCATAAGTATTGAAGAAATTATGGGGAACCAATTTTCCTAGTAATTTTCTATAGAAGATGGTTGAGTTCAAAAACGTGTGAAACATCAAAGAAAATGGGGAATTTTTTCTAGTCACAAGGTGAAATTGCCAATTTTCTGTATGGTGATATGTTTGTTTTCTATTTTAAAGATTTTTGAGTCTTGAGTTCTATTGATTTTATTTGTGGGATGTGTAGACATTGGGTTTGGGTAATAGGTGGATCTGTGTTACAATAGGTTTAATTCCTATTAGTATAGATGGTACAGACAGGGTTCCACCTAGAGGAAATTGAGTATAGGTACTCTCTTTAAACAAGTCAATGGCTTTAGTGAGTTGGCAGAAGATCCTGGGGTACTTATCAATATGCTCTTGATAGTACATGACACTACTTTAACTTGATTATAGTAATATGGGTGGTTGTAAATTGACTGCCCATTAAATAGAATTTGAGGGGCTTTTTATGGGATGCTATTCCTATGACCAGAATGCTGCCTGGTTGCTGTTAAATCTGGCTAGTTAGCCTATTATCCCCAAGCTACTAGTGTCAGACCCCAGAGTAAGGATTCTAAACCTTGCCAGGGGTTTGCAATGATGGAAGTGTCATTCTGCTTGCATCTTTGTCTGCAGGATAAACTTCCATGTGTGTCCTTGTTTTTGATTGGCTAAGCTCTTCATAGAGCTGCAGTACTTATGTGTTGGGCAGGCTTTCATCCATTTTCTTGGTTTTTTAAGTTGATTGGCTGAAGCTCCTTAGTTGATATTAAAGTATTTTTTGAAAAGGAATCAAATACAATTTGCCCAGTAGCCCATCCACTTATCCAGTGGTTATGATCTAAAATGCTCAAGTGATTTCAAATTTTGGGAATTTAGTTGAGAATCAACTTACTGTCAATTAATTGTCCCACTTTGTTAATTCAATCAGTATGGTTCAATAATTGAATACAGTAGTTTTCAAACCTGTTGAGATAAATGTATATTGGTCAGTTTAGAACACTGGACTCAGTTTCAAAACAAATTTTAACTGGAGCCAGTTGAAGGTTAATTCATTCAATAAAGCTTCAATTTATCTAGGGCCAGAAAACAAAAATAGTCAATCATAAAACAAAGATAGTCAAATACTAAATTTCAAAAATGAGATAGCAAATACATGTAACTCAAATTCAAAACGGCCACATTCCAGTCACTTCCTGAAGCATTCTACATCAAATTTGATTATGAGCGTGTGGAAAATATTATACAAACAGAGAACACATGAGGTTCAGTCACAAAGTGATGAACTTAAACACAAAATGATTCATTTTTTGAAAAAATGATTATTTTTGGGACTCAAATTGGAAATAGTGGATTTGAGGAGTGAATCCACCAAAATCTATTCAGAGAAATAAAACATTGTTTTCAATGTACATGCTTCTAAATTTGGACATTTATGTCTGAGAGACTGTAACAAATCCAACTGACAAAGTTGGAATCAAAAAACCCTCTATTGGATAACAGATTTTCCCTTTTGTGTTCTTTATCCAATCATCTCCTCCATTCCATATTCATTATGGACTTTTTAAATTTCCCCTAAATACCTATCATGATAGTTACCCGAGAGTTATCTTGGTTTCCCAAAAGACTATAATAAAAGAGTAAAAAATGACAAAAAACCCCAGTTTGGCATAAAAATCAACATTTTTAAATTTGATTTTAAATTTCAAAAAAATAAATTTTTATGCAGAATCATTATCTCTTGTTGTTTGAGGAAATGCTTTAGCTAAGATTCTACCAGATTATTTTACTCTCATTTGCAATTCTTCTGACCTTATGAAATAGTTACCAGAGTCTGCAGTTGTCTCCTGGCCGTAACTGGTTCCTGTCAGCTATGGTCTCTGTGGTTTGGGGCCTGACCTGGTCCACCTTACCAAATGGGTAGGACACGCCATTTTGAAAACGGCATCTTGAAAACGGCATCTTGAATTTAATTTGAGATGGCGTTTTTTGCGTTAGTGATTTTGAATCACAAAAAAATAAACAATAAAGTAGTTAAAATTTACATATACCTTTATAATGCGGCATCTCAAATTTACACCATCTCAATTCTGTCACTTCGAGTCAGATTAATTAAATCTTATTTTGCTAACTTTATTTACATATGACATCACTTAGTGTGGGGCGTGTTTACGCCATCTTGACTTTACGTCATTTCAAATTATGCCTTTTATCTTAAACTGAAATAAGCTTATACCCAAACTAAAATAAAGCCTGTGGTATAGTGCCAGAAGATGTTCCTATAGTATGAATCTAAGACACTTATAAGAAGAACAACCTAAATAGATGCCACTATGATAATCCTTCTAGTGATTGTCATTGCTGGGTAAAACCAGTTTTCTTATATGTAATTTATAGCTTTATTATACATGGATGTGTTGATAAGGGGTTTCTTAATAAAATATTTTAATAGTGATTTTAGTATGGAAGGGGGTGATTACGCCATTTCAACTTACGCCACTTCAAATTCCACCAAGTTTCATATCATCCAATTGATTGAAGGCGCACAATGGATAGGGGAAAATAAGGGGAAATTACCTATGATGCCAGGCTACACTATATCAATCCCCCCACTGCAATTATTGCTTTCCACTTTTCAAAAGTATAGTTTCATGTCTAAAATCAATTAAGCAAAAAATGTAAGAAAACATGTGAAACTTTGCAAAAAAATTTTGATCTCCTCTAAACAACTGGGTACTTTTTAACCCCAGTTGTATAAGCTAGTTTTTAAGAAATTCAAGCTTTACTCTTTGGCCTAGTTGAGGTAGCTCCACCGTATATTTGTTAATTTAATATAAAAAATGGTCAAAAACACTATGTTTTTGAGCTACAGCACCTCAATTATGTCACTTTGAAAACACCATCTTGAGAGCAAGCTTTTAGTCAAAACATAAAGTTTTGCCTACTTGCGTTACTAATAAAAATTATTTTTACGAAATAAAAAGCATTGAAATTTTGATAGTATATTTTTTTACTCCTCTTTAATTCTATGTAAAAATATTAATACTTTTATATTAAAACATTCTCATTTTTCTCTTTAAAAACAACCCCCATATTGCTCATATTTTGATACTAATTCACTTTTAGATGCCTCCCAAGTCAATTACCAAAGCTGTGCCCAAGGCCAACAAGTCCTCCAAGTCCAAAATCACTCTGCCCAAGGCCAAAAAGGCCAAGATAACCCCAAAGAAGCAGCCTTCTAAGGCCAAAGCTCCCCCCAAGACCCCAACTCTGTCACTTGAACAAGAGGGAAACAGTCCTATCCCTCCCCATTCTCAGTTTGTTTACTCCCCATCTGATCCTCAAGAGAAGTTATTCAACTTCAATCACCATTATGACCCCACTTCAGAGCCTGAGGATGAAGAGGAGCAGGAGCAGGAGCCTGGTGCTCCTGCAGATAAGCCAATTGAGCTCTGGGATCTTAACTCTATCCATAATATATGCAACCAAAATGGCATCTTTTCTGTGCCAACAACATACCCTATCAGCTATCAAATTATGACAAAGAAAGGGGGAGCCAGTTTTGTCTACAAGGGCTACAGCTTCAGCTGTAATGACAAGAAGAAGCCCATCTGCCAACATCACTTCAAATGTGATAACGTTGGGTGCCCAGCAAGGCTCACAACTTATGGGTTCACCAGATTTAAGGCCCTTACTGTTAACCACAACTGCGCCAAGCCTTTTGACCCTCTCTATCAACTTATCTGCTGGTTTCTTTGCCAGGTGATCCCAACCACAAAGAATCAAACTGCAACTGAGGCCATCAACAATGCGCTCCTCAATTTAAATGATACCCAACTAGCAACTGTTGGTAGCGCCTCAAAACTACAGAGATATTTTACTGATCAAAGATATGCTCTGAGCACTGAAGGCGTCAGTGCAAGCTCCATTGATCAATTGATCATTACTAAGGAGCAAAAAATATCTTGCCATGAAGAGAGATTCCTCCTCCATGATGATGGTTAACATGCCCCAGAGTGTATCATCTGCTTTGCAACAAGCCAGGATCTGTGAAACCTCCTAAAGTGCAAGACCTGGCTTGCAGATGGCACTTTCTTCACCTGGCCAAAGCTCTTTAGCCAGCTTTGGAAAATCCATGGGCAGGTTGGAAATCTGGTTCATCCCCTGATCTTCTTTTTCCTTCCAAATAATAAGCAGTAAACCTATGTCTGGGCACTCACAATTTTAAAGGCCAAACTGGATGAAATCCTTCCAACAATTGAAGAGGAGCCCAAGGAGACTAGAGGGTGTAAGAAAAAATCCATCTCCCAAGAAGAAGGCACTCCCACCCCACCAAGAAAAATCCTAAAAGCCTTCCCTATCACAAATATCTGGTAGTGGATTTCAAACAGGCTCAGGAAAGTGCCTTCATTTGAGTCTTTAAGAGCTCCCCTCAGGGATGCTACTTCCACTTCAGGCAGGCACTTGCTGCCGCCTCCAAAAGTGCTCTGACCTCCATGAGCTGGTCTACACTGAAGGCACCAAAGAAGCAAAGGACAATTTTAATTGCTTTGCTGCTCTTGCCCTTGTGCAAAAGGAGGAGACCAATGCCTTTTATGATGCTCTCCTCTGCCATCCCTATATCCAGGCCAACCAGGCAGCCTTTGCGCCTTTTATTGAGTATTTTGAGACTCAATGGGTTGGCATCTTCCAAGGAGCACACTGCATTAGAAAAGGCGGTGACTCAATCACCTGGAACTGCTATAAGCAGGTCAAAGACAGGTTGATCAAGACCACCTCTTCCCTTGAAGGGTGGCATAGCCAGTTTGCCACAAGAGTCAGGGTTTAGAAGCCAAAGTTCAATAAGATCATGGTCCACCTCAAAACCCAACAAACCATCTCTGGCCGCCTCTTTAAGACTGACATGAAGACCAAGGGTGATCCCCCAAGATGACCAAAGCGGTGAAAAAATACACTGAAATCAGCAAGGTGGTCTTTGCCTACTATCCCAAGGATAGCAAGCTTGAGCATCTCCAAGCTATCTCAGTTGCTCTTTCTACCAATGTTTGAGCCAATTTGCAATAAACAATACTTTATCTTCTCTCTTATTTCCTTTAATTTTATCATTATTTTAGTTTTATTTAGTATTTGGTACAATTGTATGCTTATTTTAAAGTATAGTTTCTAGTTAAAATAGATGAAAATAGTTGTTTTAGGGATTATTTTAACTTTTGGGCTTTACGCAACTATGTTGCTACTAATTGACCCCATTTTTATTGCAGATTAGGAATTCTGAGGCTTTTTTAAGCCTATAAATGTTTTTTTTTATTTTTGGGAATATTTGGGTAATTTTGGAGTTCAAAAAATCTAAAATTTTAAAACTGATTTTTCTTAGTCAAAATGCTGTAAATCAAAATGGTGTTTTTACTAGTAAATCAAGATAGCAGAAATTTGAGATTGTGTATTTGGAGATGGCGTTTTTTGAGATGTTGTTTTCAAAATGGCATGTCCTACCGCCAAATGCCTTTGTGGCAAGGTGAATCACAGGCCCCATTTGTCACAGAGACTGAATCAAAAAGGAGCACACACCTAAATAAATTTAATTTTCTAGAAATACTTTTTTTGCTTTTGTTTTAATAAAATTTTTATTGCTTTTTATTAGTATGAGTTTTTCAAGTGAAATTAACAATTAATGAAATAAGAATGTTGAAAATAGGAGATATATTTGTTTGCAAATTGGCATGCCAACTTGTAGTCAATCTAGCACCAGACCACTGGGTTCTCTGGTGCTAGATTGACCACAAGAGGGGTGCCAATTTGAAAACAAAGAAATGTCCTATTTTCAATAGGCTTATTTCATTAAGTTAAACTGGGTGCAATAACTGAGGTGTGTCTGGTCTGATCTAAGCACAAAGACAACATATGTACACCCATTCTGATTGGCTCTATTGTTGGGATGCGTTCATTTTGGTATATAAATAAAATAAAATTAAAGCACTTTATCTATATAATTTATTTATTTTAATTTTTATCTCACCATATATAGTAGCATGAAACCTTATAGTCACTACTGATTATTTCAAATTAGATCTTTTTATATTTCTATATTAATTATTTTTTGTTGCAAATGTGCACTGTTGATCATGAGTTTGGATAAATTTGATATTTTTATTGATTCTAATCCCAAAACAGACACTCAAAATAATTATTTCCTTTTTGTATTCTAGATTTCATTCTTAATTAGGACAAGTTGGTAAAAGTATTATAGATTCATTTATGCCTTTTGATATTTGATATTTATGTTGTCTGTTTCAGTTGCTATTAAGGCTTGTTGTTGGATTGAGTTTGTAACTTTTGTGACTGAGTTTCATGTGTTCACCAAAAACATAGTAAATATAGTAGATGCATTCTGTGACTGAAACTCATGTGTTATAGTGTTTGGTACACTAGTTGTTGAATTGTTAATTATTTGTCCCCAGTTGGAATATGTTGTTATATGACTGGACATTTTTGCCAAATAGCGCTCAATTTCTGTGAAATTATCTTTTATTTAGATCTATCAAGTTGAACTTTGTTTTGTGACTGAGTTCATGCGTTTAAACCTGACTAATATACATTTATCTCAACAGTTTTGAAAACTACTGTATTAAAAATAGAGGATTCTATACTGGCTGCATCCCATCACATTTTCTAATTAGCCAATGTGGCAAAGGTTATAAATCAGTCAATCATAATTGAATCAGGATTTCCTGACATCTATTAAAGTTGTGATAAAACTGTTAATTAAAGCAAAGTACTTTTGATGTATAAAGAAAATAAATTATAATAGGATTAGCTGTTTTTAAGGCTCAATTTAGTATATTTTTCATTAGAAAAAACCTATAGCTTAATTAATATATTAAAAAACATCAGAAGAAAGTTTGGGATTGAATAGCAAGAGTTTGAAAGCTTATTTCATTATACAACAGTGATTGCTGGACAGGGGTAGGTATAAAAGCAGCTATTAGGAGATCTTAACTTCAAATATGTCTTGTGTTTCAAAATTGAAGTACTATATATGAAGATTAGTGGAAAAAAGCCAATGTCTTCCCAAGACATTCTCAAAGGAGCAAATAGTCCAGAATTCTAAAAATGCTTGCATTTCAGAAGGTTTTAAGGATTTCACTTTCTGTTAAAATAGAGAATTTCCCAATGCCAACCTATTTATAAGCATTTGACCACAAATTCCCCCCAAATTTTCTACCCAGATGCTGATAAAGAGGAGAAGTACAGGAAGTACTGCAGAAAGCTTACTAGAATACAGACATCTGGTGAATAATTGAAAAGATTAGCAAGAGTGATAACAGTTACAGAAATAGGAAATAGGGTTTCTTTGTAGTGATTTCACTACACTCTTTCAGGAGCTTTACAAAACCAAGGAAGGACATACTAAAGCAGATGTCATGTTGCACAGTAATGATTTCATAATGCTAATAGGAAAATCCTGGAGCAGGTTTAAGGGCTACATGCATAAAAGAATGCTCTGGGATTAGGACTGAATAATTTGAATGATATCACCTCAACCCAGTTAATCCCTGGCTTTGATCTGGAAAACATATTGGTGTCCTTCTAAGAGAGAAGCACTAAAGAGACCAATTATGGGGTCTTTCTCCCAGTGACTTAAAATTCACAGAAAAACAAAGGAATAAAACAGCGCCATCCAGTAAATGACAATGAATTAGCAGCTATTTTCACTGTATCAAAAAGTGGTCTTGCTACTTAAAAGACACTGCATTTCTCCTCAGATTCTCTCATATTCACAAGCCCCTTATTTATTTCAACATGCAGTCACACCTGACTTGGCGCTAATTAGGCTAAGAAGAATGTATGTTGCCCTAAAAAATTTGCATAGAGTATAAGCATAGGAAGGAGTTGATCACAGCTGATGTTCTTTTCAAATTATATAAAAAACAATCACAGGAGACCACAGACTAAATCCTGATTGCCTTCTTCTGTACCTGAGCCCAGAAAGTACATGGCACAAAGTTCTGAATTCAACTATTATCTCTAAGCTCAAGGATTTCAAGGGCCAGTTTACAAATAACAGAGAAACAACTGCCAAAGGGCTGAAACATGGAAAAATAAAACTTATATTCCTGCACATAGCAAGGAGTTATTATTTTTCACTACCATTATAAACTGGGAAACATCTATAGATGTCAGGGAACCACCCCTGGGCAGCTGTTCCATAAGAACTGGGGATAGGTTGGGCCACAGGCTGGGCAGGCAAGCCCATCATAGGATTTGAGCTAACTTAAAGAGGTACAACATTGATCTTCTAAACCAGAACCAGGGACAAGAAGCAGGAGCTATAGTATATATTATCCAATGAATTGTAATAAAAACTATTCCAAATAAATTGTTAGTGTTATTATGAGGAGATTGGTGGCAGACACAGGAAAAGATTTAGGGGTGAGAGGGGGTTCCATACTTAGTTGATAGGCAAAATAGAATTTATACTTGTTGTAGAAAAACTAAAGCTCTGTTTTATTTGCTTTTGAGTCAAATGGGATTTAATAATTGATAAATTTTATAATTGACTCCCAAAGTTATTTCCACTATCCAATTGCTATAAAATTATTGAGCTGAATTATTCAGGCTTATTATCAATCTATATGAGTTTAATAAACACAGATTTTAACCTTACACTTTAACACTTAAACTTTGATATTGCCTTTATTTACCAGTTGAAGCTGGTGTTTAGTAAGCTTTATATAGCCTTAGGATTATTAGTATATTTTATCTATAATTTAGTTCAGATAAACTTTAGCACATAGATTTAGCTAATTTAGTTAGCCCAAATTTACAACAATTGTCTTTAAACAGACAGGGCTTGGTAATAATACAAGAGTCCTTTCTGTTAAATCTAGTCATTTCTTTGGTGCAGTCCAGGGGATCAATTGTTAATATTCTCTTAGTGTATATCCTTGATACTATGGTTTTAATGACTAATTATTGAAGTGAACTAGAATTTATGGAGCACCTGGATGACAGAAAGCTGCAGGTATTGGGGCAGGCAGTCCCAAAGGATTATTTTTGAACTGACAGATTACTAAGATCAAATACAGTAATAATTGGAACAACCAATATCTCATAATCTTTATTTCAAAATTTAGATAAAGCCTGGTGGAGGGACTAGGGGTTAATATAGTACCCCACTACTAGACTTTAATTCTAATGATTAGGATTCAAATGGTCAGGAAATGTTAATTTGGACAAGTAGGATGTCTGGGGTTGAGGGCGTCAAAATGGCACATGTGTAGGATGAGTGTTTATTAGTTGGATATTTCAAAAGGGTAGTACATCCCTTCTGTTCTAGAGCTGTGTTTCTGGGGAAACCTTGTTGATAAGCACCATATTTAGTGACAGGATTCTGATTGGCTACCAAGGCTGATATCAGGCTCATCAGGTCAATGACTGGGACCTCTGTGCCTTCATTAGGCAATTGGGTGTAGTCTTTGGAAAGGGCCACTATTGGTAAATTTTATCTAAGGTCTTCAGTTTAAAAGACATATGCTGTTTGAATCAAAAACAATTTAATCCCAAGAAAATGTGCGTGGGCAGCCATGGTCCTCAGGGCTGGCAGTCTACAGTTCATTTTAGCCAGAATTCAAACCCTGTTCCAGACTTTGAGTTTCAGAAGGGGAAAAATATCATTCCTGACAGTGGGTGCAACCTTTTGAGATCATAAACATAATGTCTGGTGGCTGTGCACGTACATGTGCTTGACATCTTAAGCCCCCTAGAGACATATGTTCTGTGTGAAAACAATGTGTCCAAACCTGCTCTTCCAAGATCAGTATACCCATCAAAGATATGGAACCCTTTGAAAGATGGGCCAATTGATCATAAAAGCTCAGTCTAATCATTGCACACAGATTTTATCAGTTACAGGCTTTATTATTTTCAGCTTGTCATATTATTAAGTGTAGTAAATTTACGCTGTGTAATGACTAGCTTATTATAATTGATATATTGACTATACAGCGTAAAATTGTTAGCACTATAGTAGTTGTCACTGATTGCAAACTGTATGATCAACATGCAATCAATCCTGTTGTTAAAATTTTACCCTGCTAGACATTAATATCATCTCAGTTACATCCTCAAACTAGAATTGATGCATATGTAAAAATTGAGTTTACACAGTGCAAAAGAATTCAAAATGCTGATCCACATTAAAAATAATATAGAGTGTAATGTTTGATTTGATATCAAAATCAGTCAGCTATTATACTTTGTGTAATCCCTAACTTGACTTGTTATATGTAAGCAAAAGGTGCACCATCCAAATTGGGATCTATGATTGGCCACAAAAGGGAAGAATAATACCAAAATTCTACTTCTATGGTCAGAAGGATAAGGTTTGAACTATTTCTAAGTGCTTTAAAAATACAGCGTAGCGTAGTAGTGCCATTGGAGACATGAAAGTATGAAGTCAATTGATAACCATTAGTCTAGCTAGTTCAAGAAGATTGTAGGCTGTAGCTGGAGTATTATACATGCCTTGGAAAGGCTAGTTGTGAAAAGAGTCTAAGACAACCAATTGGATTAGGCATAGCCAGAAAGATAAAAGTTATTATGTAGGTAACCACTAGGAACTATCTAAAAAGCTTAGAGAAGAGGTTACTTTAGTATATATAGATAAAGGCAACTGTGATAAGTTCAACTCCCTGGTGATCAACTCCCTTAAACTCAACTCCCTGGTAGTCAACACTATAGTAAAGTGAGAATTCAGCTTTTGCCCTGATTGACAACTGGAAATTGACACTTTTTTAATTAACGGATCTTGATGTACTGAAAACTTTTAATGTAAAAAAATAAGCCTTACAGCTATGGTATACTGAAAGACCCCAGATAGCTCAAAAATACAATAAAAGCAGTACCCTAATTAATAAAAAAAAGGAGAAATAAGAAATTATTTCTCATTTTACTATGTAATTTACACTCTTCAATATAAAAATATTTTTTATTACCATAAAAATAAAATTCCAATGAGACAAAAATAAACAAAAACATAAAAAATAAAGTTGTGAAAAATATAAAGAAATATCAATGTTTATTTGATATAGTTCATATAAATACAACTGTGAATATCATGTTTTATTTGGAAATTAACAAAAATTAAGATATTTCACTTACTTTCAACTATAAATATTCATCTCAAACTTACCATGCATACATAGAACAATCACTGCTATCTAATTAAATTAAAAAGCTTAAAAATTAAAACTAAAAACTAAATGATCAAAGCTAATAAGTGAAAATTAAAGTTAAAAGTTAAAAGTAAAAATCATATAACTGAGCAAAGCAAGCAAGTTTATTCCTCATCATTCTTTCCCTGTTTCATTTTGGTCCCTTCCAGGAGGGCAGTAGCAATAAGCTCAAGCTGCTGCTTAAGCTCAGAGGATTTTCATTTGTGCTTGGCTGCACCCTGGATGGCCTTGGTGAAGAGGGTACAGCGGGTGGTTGGCTTGGTGAGGGGGACACGGTTGGAGAGATCTCAGAGCTTGGAGATTATTTTTTCTTGCTCATGCTGCAGGAGAGAGAAGAACTTATTAAACCTTGTATGAAGCCCAAAGTTGGCTTTAAGATGCTTGTGATAAGCCTCTAATTCCAAAGTGGTCTTCAGCTCTCTGTTGACAGCCGTGCGGTACATGTTCCAGATGGCCTTGGCGCAGGCCTTGCCTCGCCTCTGCGTGACAACCTTCCCAATCTACTGGGGCTCAAAGTACTCAAGGAAAGGCTTGAACTCTGGTGCTTAACTACATAAGGATCATTTGAGAGAAACTCAAACCCCTGTGCAGTGTGCTCTGGCTTTAAAAAAGCCAAGACACTAAATTGTGCCAGCACAAATCTGCAGGTGTCCAAAGTATCCCTCTGGCTCAACCTAATAAGCTCAGAGTGGGCCTGGACGTTACAAGCAACTGCTTGGCAGAAGTGGAAGTGGCACCCCTGCACCTCCCTGCTAAACAGCTGCTCAAATGCATTTAACTGAGCAGGCTCAAAGTCCATAATGCATACGCAAGGCCCAAGAGCTCTCAGCCTTACCTTTTCCTCCAAGTCCAGGGTGGCCTGGTCCTTGTCAGAGGCAGGTGGGTTGGAGCAGGTGTGGGGGGAGTCTTCTTGGATTTGTCTTTGTTGGCAGGAGGAAGAAGGGCAATTACTTGGCAGAGGATGGAGAACGCGCGGTATAGATGGCCTTGGTGGCTTCAGGAAGAAAGAATACAAGTGGAATCACCCAGATGTCAATCTGGCATGGACCATCCAGAGCTGCTTGAACATCTGGGGGCAAGTGGCAAAGGTACCATCAACTAGCCAGATTGACGCCCTTTTCAAATCCATCAGGTTCTGATAAGTTGAGTAGCAGATTATGCGGTCCTTGGCGGCAGGCCTGTTGTCATAGAGCAGGAAGCGCTCCCCACTTGGAAGCTGCTTAAGCTCATGAGTGAGCGTGAGCTCAGAGAGGACGTCCAAAGCCTTGGAGGGAGGGGGATTGGCGGCAATACACTTATTGCTGATAAATTTGACCAACTGCTCCTGTGTTGATACCAACTTAAGATTGTTGGGTTTGAGATGTTGCAAAACCTTTATGGCCAGGTCAGAAGCCCAGAGATGAGAGGATGTGGGTATTACTTGAACAAGGCACCATTTTAACATCTGAGTGATTAGATGATTTTGGGGCTTGCAAGTGTGCTCCCCTTTCTCTGCCGTTACTTTCTCCCGCACTTGGGTTTAGCTGGGCCCTGCAAGTCTTATCCTTGCAGACAAAGTGCTTGCTCTTGGTCTGCTGCTTTTGGTTGTTGCAATTAAAGATGTAATTGTCAGCAACGTAACCAGGACTGCCCTTTACAGACATGATGGGGAAGTAACGGGGGAAGCACTTGGGAATTTTAAACTCTCTGTCCACATTACAGATATTGTGGATGGCTAGTGGATCCCAAGCCACATGACCAGAAGCTTTAAACTTCTTGGAGTAATCCTCTGGATCATCTTGGGGGTCAGATGAGGAAGGAGGGGAAGAGCCATATGGAGGGGGGAGGGGAAGGATTCTTTGAGGCCTACTTGGATGCCACCTTTTTCTTATCAGAAGAAGAGGTGGGCTCCTTAGCAGCCTTTACTTTCTTGGTATTCCCCTCCTTGGTGGGCTCAGAGTTGGCTTCTGAGTGGTAAAAGGAGTGGTTGGTAAGATCACCATCAGATTTATTGGAGGAGGAATTTTGGGGGGAAGGTGAAGGGGATGTGGAAGATGAGGGTGGAGGGGGGAGGAGTAGGAGGAGATGGAGTGGGAGGAGATGGGGTTGGGGACTTTGCCTTTGCAGGCTTCTTGGCATGCTTGGGAGTGGAGGAAGTTTCTTTGGAGCCCTTGGAGGCTTGGCGCTTGGGCTGTTGGCTGTTCTTGTTTGATTTTGTCTAAAGAAGGGTTTAGCATTGTAAATAATAGAAGTATGAAAGATATGAAACAAAGAGGTAAGACAAAGCAAAAGTTAAATGAAAAGTATGCAAATAAAGTTTTATTTATAAAAAAACATAAAAAAGTAAATAGAAGCAAAATAGAAACTAGAAGTATAGATATAATGGTTAAAACATAGAAAATAAGTGAATTTATAATGAAGCATCAAAGATGTTAGGTTCAGCATAACATCTTAGTGTTAAATCAATGTAAAAGTTTAATTGAAAATCAAAAAATATATGAAAATTATATGAAGAGCAGCAGAAAAAGTAGTAGATTATAATAGCAAAAAATAAAGAAATTATTATGTGGAATTTTTTTATTGAGAGTTGAAAATTCAAAACATAGTAAAGTGACAAGTTTGGCACTGTCAATCAGCTGGGAAAAGCTGAATTCTCACTGTCAAGTATGCTGGAGCCAAGCAGAAAAATCAAATTTACTATGTTTTTTTACATATAAAACTTGCTGAAGTTTAAACCAGGTTCAAAAATTAACCCAAAAGCAAGGCAGTTTTGTATGCTCAAAAATTAAAAAAATACAACATAAGTTAAAAAAGTAAATGGGTGGAAATGTGTTTCTTAGTGATTAAGTTATGCTGGGAGGAGCTGGGAGTGAATTATTTACCATAGTGTTGGTTAAAACGTTAAGAAGCTCTCTGTACTAATCCCCAAGTTAAAGTGTCAAGTGGGTGAGTGTCAAGTGGCGCTCATAGTGCGTCACATATTAATTTAGCCTAAATTCCGAGCCTTTGATTGGTTAAATCTAAAACCAATTGGGTGTCAAGCGGATAGAGTCAAACAAAGAAAGTGTCAAGTTTCAGTTTTTTATAAGCTACATATGAAATCTCTTAACAAATTGGGCTTAATTTATGTGGCACCACTTAATCCAAAAACCTGGGAATGGCATAAAGTAAAACAAGTGGGGTATTTGATTAATGTCTATGCCACTAAATCCAGTATAGTGGTGCTTGGGAGCCTAATCAACAACTATGGACACTAACAATAAAAATATAATAGTAAATAATAAAATTTTATATAAGCGCATATGTATTTTATTAATAAAATTAAAATTTGGCTTAAAAAGTGTTGAACTGGTCACTTTTTGGTTTAGAGTGTTGAACACAGGTTTTTTCATTTCTATTAGTAAATTTACTTATAAATTGCCCCTTAAATCAGTATTTGAGCTAACCAATTTATTAAACAGAGTTGAGTTCAAGTAAATTTAACCTTGTTTTTGGTTTCAAACCCCTAATTACTAGTAAAAATTAGCTTAAAATTGGTTAAGCCAAAAATACTAATAAATTCACATATGCGGCACTTGACTCCCTGGTACTTGACATTTTGTCAAGTACCAGGGAGTTGAGTTTAAGGGAGTCAAACTTACCACAGTTGCCTAGATACATTACCTTGAAGTGGAACAACAAGTTTTTAGTTATTAACTTGGTAGATTGAAGCTTTAAGCCAGATCAAAATCAGGTTTAAATAAAGATACCTATTTACAAGTTCTGTTCTTCTGTAATGACTGTAGTTTCCTTTAGTATAAGACAGTTAGGTTATATATTAGTCAAGGCTAAATATATTGCTTAGAAATACTATAGCTTTGAAATTGAGAGCAGAAAACATGATGCTTCACAGCCACTGGTTGAAGAAAAGCTGGAGAAGAAATAGATTTTCACTGCTATCAACTACTTCACCTGATAGCCCATAGCTTGGGAAACTATCAATCATGCCATCATCACCATCACTCAATTTATTAGCAAAGGGATTATGACATGGTTTGGTTACCCCCAAGAAACTCATCACAGATGATGGATCAGAACTTGTAGGCAATTTCATGAAGGCATACTGTGTAAAGAATGCTCTGGAGGAAGTATTTACAACCCTGTATCACCCAAAAGCCAATGTATAATTAGAACAATCAAATTGGTTAATAGTTCAAATAATTGCTAAACTGCTTCAGGAATATTTGAGCACTGCTTAAACAAAACATTTATCAGCTTCTTACTTGTCCTACTGGCCATAATTAAATATGATACAGGGTTCAGCCCTAGTGTATTACCTTTTTTACCCCCAATGGTGTGACTGGGGTAGATCTGGGAAAGTTGAAGTCCAACATTACTGCTAAGCGCTCTGGATCATCACAGCTTTGCTGGGATAATGGCAGGCCAAGGCCCAGGTCATTGAGTGAGAACAGATCCAGAGACATCTAAGCATTTAAAAGCCTTCTACACTGTGAACAATCCTGTCTGTTCCTTAAACCCCCAAACTTCAAAAATTGAACCCAATCACCTTGGGACCTTTAAGGTCACAGCTGTCTATAAAATATATAACTATCAAATCAAAGATTCACAATGGAAACCCAAGAAACTCCATTACAACCAGTTGCACCCTGCCACACTGTACCTGCCCAAAACCTATGAGTCCTCAATTTACTGAACCTACCATAAATTTAAATCCTGGTCAAAGATGGCAAGAATAAGAAGAATGGGTACTGTAACTGAGATGTATACCTTGTCTAAAAACATATCTTTTAACAGACAGGGAGTGCTCATAGAGTTGCTCTGTTATATATCAAAAAAATAGTCCCTCCTGCTTTGAATGCCAATATATGGAAAATATTACCAATTAGGATTAGAAATAATCCCAGACAACAATCTTTTGATAGTCTATTTGAAATGCAAACCATATTTGGATCATCCTGCAATATCACCCCCAAGCAAACTGGTGGCTACCTTTTACAGCATTTGGTGTTAAAATCTAAATAAAGCTATCAGCTTATTCTTAATCTCTATACTTTACTTTAGGACTGATATCTTTCATAATCCCAAAAACTGAGCCATAATTAGTTCAGTTGCAGTATTAGTGCCAGCATGTGTCTGATAGAGATGATTTTAAAACTTTAGCATGAGGCAGCTCTATGGACCCATTCAAACCCCAAGGTATAATAATAGTGTGATCTCAAGCTAAATTGTAATAGAAGCATAACCTGTTGCCTTAATTCACCATAAAACTATTCTGTGCAGAGATTTATAGAGGATACTTATTAAATAAAAAGCGGACAAAAGTTACTTGTAAACCAGAAAGAATCAATCTTTACTTTTAAACTCAAAGGGTTAAAGAGCCAAATCTTGGAGAAGTGATAGGAAGATTATATTTGTACTATACTGATATTTGATGTGAAATGGTTTTGCTACAAGTTTTCAAAGTCTAATTTAAGATCCAGGGATAAAAAACCAATTCCATAATCTTTTTTAAATTTACATGCCATTGAAGTAAAAGACTTTATTAAATCATTGTGCTTAACCTTGTGCTTATTTTAAATCTCCTTTAAAAATAAAAGTTATCAAAATGAGAAACATGATTAAAGTTTTTTAGCTGGCTCCCAAAAAATTTATACTGCTAGAAATTCCTTAATAATGAACCACATAATCATGGCTGAGGCAAGCAATCAACCCTATTTTGAAAAATTTCTTTAAAATATTCAAAATTAAAGCTGCTACGCCCAAACAATTAGGCTTACATGGATTTGGGTTCCAAGCAAAGCACTACAGTAAAATCCAAAAGCTGGATTCTTAAAAGCAAAATTGCTGGGATTATACTTACTTAAAGAGTGTGAGGCATCTGATTTTTAATTTTGACTTAGTTTGACGGATCTAGGAAATTCATAATTGCCTTTTCATTATCCCAGTCTGACTCTTTTGCATTTTAATGGGGAATCCTTTATGCAAGCTTCAATGAGCTTGGATTCCAGGCAAGCAATCTTGGCGTTAAACTTGTTGCCATCTGGTGATCACTTCCACGTTTTTCACTTCCCATAGTCTTAGCTGCAGACCATCTCTTTCATTCCATGGTAGTCTTCTTTCAGTTAAAAGTCAAAAATATAAAGCATAGAATGATTGAGGGGAAAGCACCATTGTCAAACATAAGTACCATCTTTTATTAATTATTATTATATTTACATCACATACTAATTGGGGTACATTTGGCTGAAAACCCCTCTGGTTCCGGAATCACACCTGGATTTCTATCATGTTGCTTATGACATAACAGAGTCATTCAATCCAGATTTTTACCAAAAAGATCTTCACACTCTTAACCTATAAGAACATGACCTAATACATTCCAGAATCACCTGATTCCTTACAATGAAATGTCTTGTTTTGACTTGAATCATTCCAAGCTTCCAGCGCCAAAACCCTGTGAAATTGTGTATTCCAGATCCAAGCTATCAGTGTTCCAACTGGGAACCAGCTGATCTATTCTAAACACCCAAGAATCCTTGCCTGTATTTAGATGTTTTTCTTCTGTTAATTGAGACTATCAATTAACTTAATTAATCTTTGCAGTTAATTAATTAACACCAAATACCACAAGTGATTATGAAAAATCTGACTAGTTACACGCTGTAAAATCACCAGTCCACATGGTAATAACCATAAATATACGGCATATAGTCTTTGATTCAATACCAGATTGAGTCAGCTATTATACGGCGTATAATCACTAACTCAAACCATCATCTTAACAACTCAACTTGGCGTAATCATTGGGGCACATCCAAGACAGCCCCAATCAAGATAGAGATACTGTGTTTTCCTAAAGCCGCAGGGGGCATGGGACTCATGGATCATAAGGCCCAAAGCAGAAGGCTATGGAAAAGGGACTCCACAAACTTTTGTCCGCTCATGGCAAATCACATGGCAGGGAGTGCGGTTAACTGGGCTTGAGCTCTAGGCATACCAAACCCATCAACCTTCAGATTGAAAGACTGGTTCCAGTCCCACCCAAAGTTATCAATACCAAAGGGAACCCCAGAATACTGGAAAAGATGCTTGACAATAATGAGGATAAACAAATAGACAGTTGTAAAGAACCCTGTAGGATATGCATCTGATTGGAACCTGAAGAATCTGTCTCTAGAGGAGAGATGCCTACAGATCAATAAGAACCTGGATAGAAAAAGCAGTATCTTGAGAGGCTCCAAGCCTATGCCCAAAAAATATAAGTCAGTGATAAAAGAAATCCCCCCTAAGCCAGTCTTTCCTAAAATTATTTCCCAATGGGTTCAGAATGGTAGAAGAGTATTCATCACCCCCAAACAATTAAGAGACTTTGTGAGACTACCCTTGGTCACCACATATCAACAGATGCTTACCTGGCGTATATTTAATCAAGCCTTCTGGAGTGAGAAGCACTTCCCCCAAGATCACCCCATACAGAAATGTGGGCTATGCCTATATGAAGACACAGACCTTGAACATAAGTACTTTGGGTGCCTAACTGTGAGCAGATTCTAGACTCAGGCTGTGCAGATGTTGGGGCTCACAAGACTATTTTTCCAAGTTTGACCTCTTCTTTATGACAAGTCTTAAACATGAACCTAAGACATTTCAAGTGATAGCTTACCATCTTATGTTATGGACAATCCACACAACCAGAATTGAAGTCATTTTTGATGATGTCCACTTCAGCCCAGCCCTTATGTAAGAAAAGTTCAGATCCCTGGTTGAAAAAGCCTGTGCCCAAAACTTCAGGTGGGGTCACACAGTACCAGGTGCCCACAAGCACTTGAAGGAGTTATCCTCTGAGTCAATGCTATCCCACAAGGGTATCCAGTGGAAGGACGTCCCTTCACATATTTAGCCCCCAAACTTATATCTCCCTCATACCCCATTTATCTTGGCTGTGTTCCTTTTAACGTCGTCTTGAACCCCAAATAAAATTGTGTTTCCAAAAAAACTTGGTGTACTCATTAAGCTCAGCATTCAACTTTGACTTGGTTAAATGAATCCAAGGTTTGAATCCCTATCAGGTCTTTTTCTCTTTATACCCTGGGTGTTAATCGACCCCATGGTTAATTAGTCAGTTTGAGACACCTGGTCTCATAATCCGAATTGTTCAGATTATTCAATTTGACCCTCAATTAGTGCAGCCTAATAGATTCCTGGGTAATCTATTACTACAATGTAAAAACTCTTCAAAGCCAACCTTATTGTTTTGAATTTCAACCTATGAAATTCATCACAATCCAACCTCTTTGTGAAACCACAGCCCAATGTGACTGTAGTACGGTCACACCTAGCAAGTAGATTTTTTGTAGAATGTAACAATGCCCATGAATGGTAAAATTTATATTCAAATGATTAAACAGCCAGAATTTAATGGAATATGTTGTTTAAAGGCTTCTGTTTTAACTAAATCAACAAGGATATGGATTAATAAGATGATATCAGTAGCTCTTTGCTGGAGTGTAAGATGGTGCCTTGGCAGTGTAGGTCTTCTTGATAGGTTTAGCTTCGTATTTCTTGGGCGCAGGATGGTAAGCTTTAGGTTTTGGGATATATGAGGGGGCTTTGTATGCTTTAGGCTTTGGTGCATATGCCTTGGGCTGTGCGTGGGAATAGCTGGGGGTAGAGCCATAAGACCGTCTTTTGACTTGGGAGAAGGGGGCTTCTTGGCCGCTGATGAGGCCAGCAAAGACAGAGAGAGCGATGATTGAGAAGGAAGATTGCATTTGATGATTTTTGGCTTGACTCTTGGGTTCTTTTATACGTGTGAATGGGGTTTGGATGGTTTTAGAGGTGATATTCGTTTTGTTTAAAAATAAAGTTAGCCCTTTTTTGGATAGAATGTCGTTAAGTGCTTATAGGAAACAGGTTTAATCCAAATATAATATTAAGTGCACCTTTTAACATCATCGTGGTATTCATTCATGGTACACATTACATTGCAGAGTAATGTCGATGATGCAAAATTGTTCTAGCTGCTACTGAAACGAAAATAAATAAATATCAAAATGTAAATTCAAACTAAACTGCCTGGCCTTTGATGCTTTTTACACTTCAGTTTCAAATAAATTGCTGAATCGATTGGTGATTTATAGAATAAATTGCAAATATATTTAGTAAACCAGTGGATACTAAATTTAATTGATTTTGTTACACCTTTTACTGCCAAGGTTTCTCCTTAATTCTGCTGTTTCATATTTTACCCAGCTGTTTTCACCCGCTTGCACCGAGTTTGGTCTGATGTTTGTGGTCGGTATGCCGCTCGGGCTTTTTTAATTGATTAAAACAATATTATAATATAAAGGACTGGAAAGGAGATGGGCCGCATTGTGTTGGAGGTGAAATAGTGGACAGGGATGAAATGGGTTGAAAGAAATAGATTCCCTGATTTAGAGGTGAAACTTGCTTGCAAAAGTACCTCCGATAAAGTGATTTATTATTCATACTTTTGATAAAAATATCTTTTTTATTTATTCACATTAAGAGATATCAATAACCTAAAAATTAAAAGTGATTTTCTCAAGCTCTAAGAGCAGAAAGGCCTATACAATTGCATCCTACCATCTTTGCTGTGTACGAAGATATAAAATTTAATTAAGTATTCAAAGTTCATATTTAAGCTTCCTTGGCTTTTCTATGTAAGGATTTAGTTTATATAAACTGCTTTCTTGTTTTATTTTAAAATACCCATAAACTACCATGGTTCTGAAAAAGAAATTTAGAATTGTGCAAGGTTAAATTTTAAAAAATTATAGCTAAATCCTATATTGGTTTAAAATTTTAAGCACTTATAGCTTTTTATAAAACTATTGAAGAGTTTGTTAAACTTTTTATTATCAGTGCTTTCTTAAAACACAAATAAAAGTAAACCAAACGTTTCTTAGAGCCAAATGATTAGTTAGTGTCAGGAATGACAATTTGGATGCTCCTAAATCTCAAAATACGGAACCAGAGTCAACCCCTGGATAAAACCCTTTGCGGACTGCCAGACTCATAGGCTGGGAACCCAACAACCCACTACTGATTGATAAAGTTGTTGCCAGCCTGCCAGGACCCAAACCCTTAGCTGTCCCACAGGATTCTACAAGCAAACTGCCAGTGCAAGATGCTGGGAATATCCAGAGGTGCCAACACCTACCGGCGGTTTGCTTGGTAAAATGCACAAGTTTCTCTATGAGAGTTATATTAAACTACCCCAAAGCCCCGGAGGAGGCACTGAACCTGAAGAGGCACACAATACCCAAATTTGATAAACAGAATGATTTGAAGTCTTCTTGTCCCAAAGCAGCCAGTGGCAAACTGTCTGTGCCAAGCGCCACACTGCCATCTAAGACCCCCAATGCCAACCCGCCTGAGCCTAGAAAACCCAACAAGGATGTGAAGCCTGGCAGTGTGGTATAAATACCTGTCAGGCTGAGATCAATCTCCATTGTCATTTTTAAATAAAGGTTATGAGATATTGGTTTCCCTAATTATTGCTGTATTTTATTCTTGTCATCTGCTAGTTAGCTCAAAGATCATCTGACCCTCCTGCCAGCCATGTACTGTCCGCCAGATGCTCCCTTTGGTCCTGTCCATTTCACAGAGTACCCCCTAAAGCCTGAGTACAAGGACTACACTGCCAACAACATACTAGCCTGGGATCCCATTGGCTAGAACTACAGAGTTAACCAGATACAACCGAGAATGCTCTCTGGTACGTTACCAAACCACGCCTGTTCAGAGATAAATACAACTTCCTTCCTGTCTACCAAATAGACATGGAACCACCTGTCACCCCCAAACCCATGCCTTCTGCCACCACCGAGCTCCCGTTGGTCCATACCAACAAGCTTTTTGGAATTGTATACATTACTCTCACAGGGGTAATGTATACTATTGTCCCTGCTGCCAGTCTGTGGTTGTGGGTAGGCAAGTCAATGTCCTACCTCACTAAGTTAGTGCCAATTTTTTGATGGACCCTGACCACCCAAACTGCAACCTGCCAGTTCCTGAATGCTAGCAAGCTGGCAGATCAGGGTTGGTTCCCTGACAGTTAGCTCTTAATTTTAAAATTAAAGGAAACAATTATCTATGTTGTAACTGTGCTGTTTTAGCAGAGTTACACAGGGAAAAAATAATTTAGAAGATATATAATAATCTTAATAGTGAGATAGTGATTATATAGTTCATGTGAATCCAGGATAACAGGAACTTGATTGGTGATCATACAGCTGGATGGAAGAGGGGGTGGCTTGATCCTGGTAATGAGTCAAGCGCCAAAACAGGGTATACACCATAAAGGATCATCATCTGTTCATGTTTTTGGATTTGGTAATTCAAGTTGACTTCCTAGTCTGGCTTCAAGTGACCGGATAATCAGATTGCAGGTCACAAATCCACTTGGTTGTAACCTTGCTGGCAGGTTGAGTCTGCGGTTTTCAACAGCTATTCAATCCAATAGGATTAAAAATTCAACTAAAAAATTCTAATTTGATTTTGTTGAGAATTTGGGAGAAGAAAATAGTCCAAATAGGTTAGAAAAGGAAATTTTGATATAAGATAATATTTATTTAGAGAAAGATTAAAGACTTATATTTAGCAAGGAGTCATTAGGCTGTATAGGGACAGGAAGATATTCCATCAATTTTTTTCTGACAACTGATTTTCAGTCAAATTTGATCCAACTATAATTTTCTTCATAAATTTTTTTAGCTTTACAATAAATCAAACTTTTAAATAAACTCTATTGATATAACTAAAAGTGACTCTGTCTATCTGTTTGTAATGCCACCTCAAGTAGGCTCAAGCTGTAACGGATTTGAATTAATTGATTTTTCTCTAAATTTATTTTTAAAAGTTGATGATCAAGCCAAAAGCTCAATTTGGCTCATCTTTACATTCAATCCCTTAAATGCATCTTTGAAAGTATAAAGATTGAATTCAGGGGAGTATGGTCTAAATCATGTTAAACTGAAATATAAGCCATTCAAACTTTAATAAATTTGAATTTGATTACTTGAATTTTAAATTAGTGACTATCCTTATTCAAACATATCAAAGTAGCTTATCTGAATAGATTGCCCAACTCTAGAATAGATGGATTCAAACTGGAAGAGAAGCAGCAGTTGTTTTAGATTGGTTTATATGATTGGATGGTTATGCTCTGTGCTTAGGATTGAATTGATGACAAAAAGAGAGCTTGGTCAATTTAAAGTTATACAGTTTAAATAAAAAATATAAATATTAGTTTAAAGAAGGAGATGGTTGGCTTGGAGATTTTGAATCTATCTATTCTAAAGTCAAATAATAGAATATTCCACCTGGATGCATCAGCTGATTCAAGTGGCTGCATATTGCTTAAGAGTAAAACTTGCTTGCCACAGCTTCATCCCAAAAGAACATTAGTGGAGTAAACTAACCTTGTTAAAATTATGCTTCCATATAATAATTTGCATGAAATTTAGAGCTTGTAGATCAATTTTTCAGATGAATCCAATCAAATGGTACTAAACATGATGGCTCTAGCTGCTCTAGGTGCTGAGATATATAATTAAGTGCTGGAATTGGGTTCACGTCATAATCAAAGGCATAGACCCAATTTGAAATCATATAAATTTACTTTTAATGCACACTAAAAAACTAAAATCACTGTATCTCAGTGAATACTGTGGTGAAAGTAATAAGTTAACGCTAAGTAAACTGAACTTCAGTACTTTTGCCTCTATTTTTAGAATACTGTAAGCCTTGTCAGTCCTATCACAATTTAGTATTTTGCCCAGAACATACCAATTCTCTTTGCTGTACCTTGGTTCCCACATAACCAGTTCTGGAATCCCCCTTCTTTAACTGTCCCCAGTGTAGCCCCACATATGCAGCAATGCATGAATAGAGCTGGGTATGTTAGTTTAACCCCCACTTTCAATCAGGTATATAAAGCTTCCCCACTTTCCCAATAAAGACAGTTCCAATTAAAACCTTGCTTAAATCTATCACCTTTTGAAAGTCTGTCAGATCCACTTGATTTAGACTTAGTTTAATGTGTATGTCTAAAAGTGTTACAATACTAAGCCAATTTTGATGCTTGATAGCTTATTTTAAAGCTGCAGATAAGCTCTAAATTTTGAAGGCATTTAAAAATCACATACTTATTTTAAAACATTTTTTTGCTTTACTAAACTTAATAGTGATACTACACTTATTTAGGTTTAGTTTTTATTTACGCTTGGAATATACAATTTTAAATTTAAATTTAAACAAATATAATTGAAATAGCCTTTTAATAAAGCAACTAAATAAAATTTAAATTAAACATGTGATAGGTAGTCCAAGCCTAAAAATACAATAAAATACATTTAATTGATTTATTAAATTTAACTTTAATTCTGCCCTTGGATGGGGTAACTGCCTAGTTTACTAATCAAAGCTATGCTTTAAATATATAATCATTCTTATTTTTTGTATTTAAGAGGCTAAAATTTAAGTTTTTACTTTTCAAAAACTGATTGAATTAAATTTCACTACCAGATAATAAAATAAAGACATTAAAAGGGTTAAAGAATAATTTTTATACTGTAAATTCAGAACCTAAACATAAAAATGCAGGAATGTCAAATCTTTGGTCTGAATTTTGAATCACTTTTACAGGATGGCCTTTTTTAATTAAATTGATTTTTTGTATATTTATTTGAATTTTTAAAAATGCGGGAACTCATAGACACTTTGCAAAGTTCAAGTCAAACTGCACATTTCCAATGGACAAAATGAATTAACTGGAATCAGAATTGAAGTGTTCAAATCCATCAAGCATTTTCATTAAGTTTACTATGTTTTTTGAAATTGCAGGATTGTCAAATCCAAGAACCAACTTTCAAATCACTCTTGAATGCCACTAGTAGCCTCAGATATTAATTGCAGGAACTGGAATCCAAATTTAATGTACAGTAAGCACACTAGGAAACACCAACCCAAATCAAGAAGCTCCACCACAACTAAAATCAAACTAAAAATTCAATCTTTATAACCATGTTTAGACATAAAAAGTTATTAAACTTAGAAATTATCCAAACCCAGAAAGTATACAACTTTATACACTTCAAAGCACAGATATATAAATTCTGTTACTATTCAAGGCTAAATTAGGAGAAAAATAACTACTCACTACTAAATCAAAAATCCAAATAAATACATATTTAATTTAAAATATATTTTTTATTTATTTTTATGGACCATCAATTGCATTTCCAACTAGCTCCTGAACCAGCCTGCAGGGCAGCCTGTCCATGAGGGCGTCTCAGAGGGTCCAAAAATAGACCCAGAACCCAACTTGAGGGGAGTCATGCTGACACACAGGCCTCCCAAGGTGTCATTGTCAGTCAACCACCTCCTGCATCCCAAGCCAGAACAACCAGCTTAAATCCCAGGCAGAAGCCACACTCAATGCCTGCTATCAAAGTATCCTACACCAGGGTCACCAGGAACACTGAGGTTACTTACACCTCCACTGTGTACCCAGTTGTCACCCGGCCCCACACTCTTGATCCAAGAGTTGCCACTTCCTGCCCCTGTGTTTTTGACACGTCCTATGAGCCATTGGCCACCACTGAAGAGCCATCTGCGCCTGTGTTATATGCCACCATTTTTGGCCCAGCAAAATCAAGTGTGATCCCACCTTCTACACAAAGGTCTCCATCCCCTGTGTTGAGCCTACCAGCCAAGATGCTGTGGTACCTGTCAAGGGCCAGCGTCAGTTGACAGATAGTGAGTGTGAAGCACTCCTCAACTGCTTGAACGGGGGAATGACAGTTTGGGATATTGCGTCCCAATTTGGTGTCACACCCAGATATATTAGCAACATCAACAAAAAGTACAGCAGCACTGGGCAAATTGCTGAATCCACCAAGGCTATGGTCAGCCCAGCCTACTTCAACCCGTGCACATCAATGCAATAAAGCAGTGGATATCCAATGATTTCCACCTGGACTCACTTGCTGTCCAATCAATGCTGGCCACAGAGTTTGGGCTTTCTGTTTCCAAAACCCTTGTCTATAAAATAATGGTTATTTTGGGCTTCTTATGGAAGGTCCTCAGAGTTTCTCTGTACAATAGAAACAGCAAAAAAACAATTGAGGATCAACACATTTATGTTAGAACCTATGTGGCTCTTAAGCAGACTGACAACATAAAGTTCTTCTATATAGATGAAGTGTTGTTTTACTCCTCACTCAGGTATAGGCATGGGCGGGTCAAGAAGGGGTTCAAGGATGGTGTAGCACATTGTGCAGTTGTTTGTTCCCAAACATATTCTATGATAGTGCTTCTTGGTCATTGCAGGTTGGACCAATATCAAATGATCAAGGGTTCCCATATTAGTGTGACTTTTCTCAATTTTCTCCAAGCCATGAAGGAATACCTACAGATCAATTACAGTGGCAAAACAATATTGTTGTATTGGATAATGTCAGGCTCCACAAGGTGGATTTGGTTGTATCAGAGTTCCCACCAATAGATAAAAATAGCCATTTGGCCAACCACCACCTGGCTGATTGCCCAACAAGACTCCTCTTTCTTTTGCCCTATTATCCATTTCTGAATCCCATTGAGGAGCTGTTTGTTTGGATCAAGAACAAGGTGAAGAAAGGCGTCCTTCAGGACACCAAAGATCTCTTCAATATTCTTGAGAACAGACAATTTGCAATGTCACCAAATGTGGTGGCAGCTTTTTTTTGAGCACTCAGAATCCTTACTCCCTAAAGCCCTTGCATCTGAGCCAATCAGATAAATGAGTGCTCTGGATTTATTTGTTTTTTATTTATTTTGTTTTATTAGGACTAAAAATTATTAATTATATATCATGACATGACGTTGAATTGTATTATAGACATATAAGAACAAGTAAAAAATATAATTAAAATTAATTATTCTAGATATAGAGTTATGTATTTTTTATTATAATTCACCAAATAGTGTATTGACTGTAGAGTTTATAAATAAAAAAATAAAAAATAATAGAAATATATTAATTTTATTTAATTAATTTTGACCTCTTTTTGGTAAAATTGACTTTTATTTTAAAAGCCACAGAGTTGACCTTGGGAGTCATCACCTGATCCTTAATATTTCAGTGCCACTATAGCCATACAACACAAAAACCAATGATTTTCATGTATCTCTTACTAATTAGTACTTATGACACAGGTTAAGCATAGCAAATCTATTTATCAAATCATATTACAAGGGAAAAGTAATTTGAGCTCTAAACAATCACTTGTTTATAACATAAGTGGAGCAGGCTGTCTGTTGCAGATAAATTCAGTTCTTGATGTTAAACTATGTAATAAAAAACCCATACTTGACAAGCTAGCAAAATAAAACATTTTTAATTTTTTTATTATTTGACGTGATTGTGACTATCCAAATGTCTTATAATATATTTAGATATAGTACTATTATATTTTAATATTAAATATTTAAATATTAAAATTTTAATATTTAAAATAAAAAAGTAAGAATTAAAAAGTTAAATTGCAAGGGAATGTAATTTATTAGGGAGATGCAAATTGCAAATGAAATGTGATTATTCCAGGGAATTGACCCCAAAATCAAGTTTTCACCTAGAGCATCTAATTGAATCCATGTACTCTTCTGTATGTGGTGGACAACCCTGGATGCAATTGCTAGAGGGGTGGCGCCCTTCACCCCAGTGGTTGACAAACGCTTAATAAAAAGGAGGCATGTAATACCCATACAACAGTGCCAATGCAAAGGAGTTGTACAGGACGTGCTTGTTTGTCCTATACCCTTGCAGTGTCTTCTGGTGTTCTAGTGCTATTTGGCATATATTGACTTGTATAGGTACACCCTCAAACTTTTTGATGTTAGTTTTTAATATGCAATGTAGTAGGATTCCTAGGTATACTGCGGCGTGAATCCTTTGTGAGGTATACTTTTTTTGGATAACATGCACAATTTCTTGTACACTTGAACTAATCTGTTTATATAGGATGTTTGACTGAATTTGAATATTATACCAGGAGGTGCCCAACTTGTATCTGCCCCCATGCCTCCACAAACAAAATAGTTAAAGGTTTAAAAGTATTCACAAGGACTGTGTCCCTGACTTTATTTGATTTGCTTTGAATAAAAAATAAAAAAAATTTGGTTTTAAGATATTCAGTTAATATTTGAAAGTCAGTTTTATTAGGTTTTTTCATATTCATTGGTATTTGAAAAGGAAAATTGTTGTAACTTTCATAAATATATTCATCAAAGTTTATTTTGATATCCCTGAAAATTCCATTCATCTCTTTGAAGTTGATATTTGCTCCTATTTCATATGCTTTCCCAATTCACAGCAAGCTTCCCATGGGTGGTAAATATTCCCTGGCTTTTGCTTCTATATTTGCAAAATTATTCATATTAATTTGAACTATTTTATTTAGTTCATTTTTATCTATTTGCTTTACAGGGGATACCAGTGATTGGTAACCCCCGTAAAACCAACTTGACGTGAAAGCCGCCACTTCTGCGACCTTGTCCCCATTCCTAGTTATAACTAAAGTAAATAAGTAAAACATAAAAGACTTACTGATTATTTCCCCTGTGGCCCTCTCAGCCATAGGCGCCCCTTCAGCAAACTTCATGAGCATTGGCTGCTCTTCATTTGTTTTTCTGGGCTTGATCTTCCTTACTTTCTGTGCTACTTGTTCTTCCTCTTGATTTTCATTTGATACATTTTCATTGTTTATTGTAGCTCTTCTTCTTCTTGATTGTGCTTTATTTTTATATGTTTCCATTTGATTGTTTTCCTCTTCATTTGTGTTAATTTCCTTTGAGCTTTCATTTCCTTCAATCAATTTGATTTTTTGAGTATTCTTTCTGTTGGTTTTCATAAATTCCCATAAGTTGTAACTTTCACTTTTGAAATCTAACTGCTTTAGTATTTCATTTTGAAGATTTAAAACTATTTCCTTGTGTTCTTTGTTGACTATTGTTCCCAGGCTATTTTTTGCAGTTTTGTTTTTCTTGACCAAGGCCCTTCCCTCATTTCCCAGTTAATTTACCACAATTTTCCTTATTTTATGTTCAAGCTCAACAACCTTTTGAAGGGCTGACTCTAATTTGTTGATGGGGCTCTAGATATTTGACATTTTGTTTGAATTACATCAAAAAACTGGTTTTTATAGTACTACCTTCAACACATAAATATTTTTCATCACCAATAATAAATTAAAGACCTATAAATGGAAATATTGCATTAGAATATTGCAATTAGATGTCAACTCTTGATATTTTGATATTATGTGCATAACTCAATGCATTTTGTTTAATAAAAAACATTGTAAACAAGGCCTTTTTGACTGTAATTTATTTAAATGGACTGTGTTTATATTAGAGAGCCATTGACATTTAGTACAAAATTTGATACATGGTGTATTTTAAAGCCTGTATATTTACCTATTAGTAAAAATTCTGTAAACTTTCTAGTCGGAATTTGTGAGTAATAATAAACAGTAATTTATTGATCCATTACATTATTATTACTCACAAACTCTGACTAGAAAATTTACAGAATTGTTACTAATAGGTAAATATTCAGGCTAAAAATGCACCATGTATCAAATTTTGTACTAAATGTCAATGGCTCTCTAATATAAACACAGTCCATTTAAATAAATTACAGTCAAAAAGGCCTTGTTTACAATGAATTTTATTAAAAAAATGCATTGTGTTATGCACATAATATCAAAATATCAAGAGTTGACACCTAATTGCAATATTACAATGCGATATTTACATTTATAGGTCTTTAATTTATTATTGATGATGAAATATATTTGTGCTAATAATTTTATGTTATTCATAAAATGTACAACATTGTATTAATTATGGGAAATGCTGATAATGTAAAAATAAAATAATATCAATTATGAATTGGAAGATTTAATATTGACTTCAAGAGTTGTCACAAAGAAATTTTTTATTTTACTGATCAAAGGACAAGAAGGGGAGGGAATGGGCGGGATGAACATTGCCTTCATCTGTGCCTGTGAAAGGGACGGCATCAGAGATAGTGGGGAGGGAATGAACGGTGGTTTGGGAGTCAGGGTTGGAAGGCAGGTGGCTTAATGGGGGTTGGGGAGACAGGGTTTGTTGACTAGAAAGGGGCAGAAAAAGCCTATTGCTTCAATTACTCAAATTTGTCTTCTGTCACATATGCAGGCTTGATGAAACAAATGGATTGTTGTGGGGGGAGGCAGGGGTCCTTTCTGGACTTATCACTATCACTTGCATAGAAGATGATTAGATCAGATAAATCCTGGAAAAATATGGACAGGAAAAGCTTAAGACCCTTATTGATTTGGGAGCACAGTTCATTGTAGGTGGCAGGCTTTAAGTGCCTGAAAGCGGAACCAAAATTGTAGATACATACATCTGCAAGATGCATGTCAGTGTGATTGTTGGGGTAGGATCAACAGGTACGTCCACAGCCCTGATTTCTTGGGTTTTCCATTCCTGCCGCTCCATCTTGGCACTCAGTAAAACTGTGTACACAGCGTTTTGGGTAGCCCACTCCTCCAGCATGATCTTGAGCTCTGTCTGGTAGGCATATTCATCTGCTGTGTTTGACAACGCAGAGTAGTGAGCAATACCCAATGGGGAAACTGCCAACAAAACCCTGAAAAATCAATACAGGATTGACCTGCACTTATGTATGTCAGATTGAATGTGCTTTTCCCCAAAGTCTTGAATACTTGCCAAAATCTTGGTATATGGCAAAAAAACAACATCATTATGGGCTCTCATTGCCCTTCCTTTGATAAAATTAATTATTGCTGTATTATAGGGGTTAGTATCCACCAAACTGGGGCCACTGAGAACCTGATTGGACAAGATTATAGCAGCAATCACAACTCTGTGCATCCACAAATTAACTGTTCTCTTATTTGTGAAAATGTCATGGAGTCCCAGTTGGAGATGGACCTGGACCTGGACCAGGGGCATCCACAGATCACGCTCCATAATGGCCATCATAAGGGGATGGGCTGTGTCACCTTCAGTTGAAGTATGGGCACCAGTTGAGGTCTTCTTGGTAAGGGGGCCACAGTTGGTGTGGGCTTGCAGGGTTGCAGCCACAGTGAACTTTGCAAACCCCATTGCAGCTGCAATTTCCTCAAGGGACATAAGCATCCCTTGCTTTTTAACCATTTCAAGAACAATCTCCAAAGTGATCAATTTTCTTCTGTGTCTTGCAGGCTGATTGGCTGGGAGAGGGATGTGTCCATATTAGGAGCTGGTCAATGCAATCTGATTAGCTGTTTCAGGATTCTGGGCTCTCTGGGTGACCCCGTGGCTCAAATGGCTGTTTCTGGATGACATTGTTGGTACAGGATTTGGGTTAGCAGCTGCCTGTGCATGATGGGCAAACAGGGCCATGCTGGAAGTTACAGGAGAAAGAACACACTCCTGGGTATTGCTAGTGGAGGGGCCTGTGGGTTGGGAGTGGCCATAGAGGGAGGCTTCACTATTAGAGGACCTAGCATAGCCCTGCATGATTTTGTCAAGGCCAGGGAACAACTTGTTGAGTTGGTTGGTGTTGGAAGAAGAGATAATAAATTTTTATTAAAAAACTAAACTCAAAAAGAGGAGTGTATATTTCAGTCAATTTTATTGTTAAATATGTCAATTTTGTGAATAGTAGGATCAAAATTTTAGCTGTCCTAAACTATGAATAGGGTGATTTTTGAGAATGCCTGTGCTTCCTAAAAGAATCAGCACAAATCCACTCTAGATCCTTTAACATCCTTTTTGAGACGCCCATGAATTATATTTATTTCAAATTCACCTCATTTTTGATATGGAATTTGGTTCTTGGATTTGACAATCCCGCAATTTCAGATTCATTAAGTTTTACATGATGTCTATGATTTGTTTGAAATATAACAAATCTCAGATTTTTTATCAGAATCCTGCATTTCTGATTAATGTATCCCATATTTTTTTGCTGATTTTTGTCTTTTGTTAGTTGAGTTATCTGCTTGAGGGATTCAAAATTTGCCAATTTAAATAAACCAAAAAAAGTTGAATTAAATGATTAATTTTATTAAATATTTTGTTTTTCACTCAGCTGAGTTGCCTGCAAAAGTGATTCAAAATTTGGACCAAGGATTTGAAAATCCCTCATTTTTACATTCAGGTTCTGAATTTACAGTAATTAGTAAGAGATACATGAAAATTATTAGTTTTTGTGCCGTGTGGCTATAGCAGCACTGAAATAATAAGGATCAGATGATGAATTGCAAGGTTTGATTTGTGGCTTAAAAAAAGTCAAAGTACCAATAAGGATTCACAATTAAATAAATAAAACTATCTATTTCTATCTTTTTTGATTTTATTTATTTGTTAGCTCAACAGTCAATACAATATTCAGTGCATTATAATAAAAATATGTGTCCTCATATCTAGTGTCAAGATTTTGGGATATTGACTAATTAATGGATTCAACCAATTAATGTGGGCCAGCTGTCAATCTTCTTAGGAATGGTTTCAACAGAATGACGCAGGCTGCAGGCTGCAGGATCAATGAATCAACAAACAAATAATAACCCTGACATTAACAATTTCATGCATTGTAATTAATTAATGGAACATACAATTACCGCCCATTTATTAGTCCACCTCAACAATCACCTCAAACATATTTCTCATAATAATTACTATTATAAACTTTAATTGAATCCTAGAGCAAGAGGGCCATCATAAGAACTGTCATATGCATTACATCCAGAAGAGTCTAGCATGGACTGGGCATTCAGGCCAAACATTCTAAGACAAAAGACTTTGAGCCTATTGTATTAGAGTAGCACTGATTAAGTGAAATAATCATCTCCATGAACTAGTAGCCAACCACTGGTTAGAAAGCCCTAGAAGTAGACCAGGTAGACAGAAAGGATACCAATCTGTGGAAGATGTCAAGTTAGCCTTCTGTTAAAACCCCCCAAAAAGGATGGGCCTCCTTCTGTGTTGAACTAATGCTATCTCAGTCTCTTTTAGCATTGTGAGCTAACTTGGATAAACCCTGAGCAGTCAGGCCACCTTAAAGCCAGTCAATTAGAATAAAAGACTGATGATTCCATATTGACTTGATGATTGATCCAAGTCTTATTTCCTTAATGAAATCCTTTCTTAGGCTTATTTTTAGTGGAGAGCAAAAGATGATACTGTCATCATACAGTATAATTATCTATAGTAAAATTATAGAGACAGCACATTTGAACCTATATTCAGAAGTAGGAAGAACTGTCCCAAATCCTTCAGGCCTTGGACCCTGTCAGACTTTCTACTTCTGATGACAACAAAATATTCTGGGCCAAAGGTTCTGCTAAAGTCACAGGTTCTATGTACTTTCCTAATGTTGGAAGACTCAGGATATCAGCTGGCAAATGATAAAATACCATGGTCTGCAGTTTTCTGACATCTAGTAAAATTAATTTTACTTAACTTTTGTACATATTCTTAAATGTTTATAATACAATTCAACGTCATGCCATTATATATAAATAATAATTTTTGAGACCTAATAAAAACAAAAAAATAAAAAAACAAAAAATCTGGAGCACCCATTTATCTGATTGGCTCAGAGTTGAGGGCTTTAGAGAGGAAGAATTCCGAGTGCTCATAGAAAGCTGCAACCACATCAGATGGCATCAAGAATTAGCTAACCTCAAGAATATTGAAGAAATCTTTAGTGTCCTGAGGAAGGCCTTTCTTCACCTTATTCTTGATCCAACCAAAAACCTCCTTAATTGGGTTGAGGAAAGGAGAATAGGGAAGAAGGAAGAGGAGTCTCATTGGAGAATCAGTAAGCCGGTGGCTGGCAGAATGGCTGTTTTTGTCAATGAGGGGAATTCAGACACAACCAGATCCACTTTGTGGAGCCCAACATTATACAACACAACAATATTGGTTTTGCTGCTGTAATTGATCTTGGGGTACTTCTTTATGGCTTGGAGAAAATTGAGAAAAGTCATGCTATTGTGGGAACCCTTGATCATATGATACTGGTCCAACCCACGAGAACCCAGAAGCCCAACCATGGAATATGCCTGGGAACAAACAGCTGCATGATGTGCTACACCATTCTTGGACCCCTTCTTAACCCACCCATTCTAGACCTGAGAGAGGAGGAAAACAATGATTTGTCTATGTAAAAAAATTTAAAATGTTCAGTCTTCTTGAGAGCCAGATAAGTCTCAGCATAAATGCATTAACCCTCAATTGTTTTGTTGCTGTTCCTATTATGCAGAGAAACTCCAAGTACCTTCCATAAAAGCCAAATTGACCATTTCTTGGTAAAGAAGGGTTTAAGAGACATAAAGCCCAAACTCTGTGGCCAGCATTGATTGGACAGCAAGTGTGTCCAGGTGGCAATCCTTGGTCACCCACTGCTTGATTGCATTGATGTGCACAGGTTGAATTAGTTTTGGCTACCGCTTAGCCTTGACAGATTTGGCTATTTTCCTGGTGTTGCTGTGCTTTTTGTTAATATCATCAATATATCTGGATGTAACACCAAATTGGGACACAATATCCTTAACTGCCACTCCCCCGTTCAAGCAGTTGAGGAGAGCTTCACACTCATTATCCATCAACCAATGCTGGCCCTTGGCAGGTACCATGGCATCCTGGCTGGCAGGCTCAACACAGGGGATGGGGACCTTCATGTAGAAGGTGGGATCATACTTACTTGTGGTGGTGTTGCCAATGGTGGCATATAATACAGGTGCAGATGGCTCTTCAGTGGTGGCCAATGGCTCATAGGACGTGTCAAAAACGCGGGGCAGGAAGTGGCAACTCTTGGATCAAGAGTGCGGGGCCGGGTAACAACTGAGTACACAGTAGAGGTGTAAGTAACCTCAGTGTTTCTGGTGACCCTGGTGTAGGATACTTTGGTAGCAGGCCTTGAGAGTTGCTTCTGAATGGGATTTAAGCTGGTTGTTCTGGCTTGGAATACAGGAGGTGATTGACTGGCAATGACACCTTGGGAGGCCTGTGTGCTCGGCATGACCCCCCTCAAGTTGGGTTATGGGTCTATTATTGGACCCTCTGGAACGCTCTTGTGGACAGGCTGTCCCACAGGATGGTGCAGGAGGTGGTTGGGATATAATTGATGGGTTATAAAAATAAAATAAAAAATATATTTTAGATTAAATATGTATTTATTTGGATTTTTGGTTTAGTAGTAAGTAGTTATTTTCTCCTGATTTAGCCTTGAATATTAACAGAATTTATATATCTGTGCTTTGAAGTATATAATTTTGTATACTTTCTGGGTTTGGATAATTTTAAAGTTTAATAACTTTTTATGTCTAAACATGGTTATAAAGATTGAATTTTTCATTTGATTTTAGTTGTGGTGGAGCTTCTTGATTTGGGTTGATGTTTCCTAGTGTGCTTACTGTACATTAAATTTGGATTCCAGTTCCTGCAATTAATATCTGAGGCTACTAGTGGCATTCAAGAGTGATTTGAAATTTGGTTCTTGGATTTGACAATCCTGCAATTTCAAAAAACAAGTAAACTTAATGAAAATGGTTGATGGATTTGAACACTTCAATTCTGATTCCAGTTAATTTATTTTATCCATTGAAAATGTGCAGTTTGATTTGAACTTTGCAAAGTGTCTATGAGTTCCCGCATTTTTAAAAATTCAACTAAATATACCAAAAAAATCAATTTAATTAAAAAGGCCATATTGCAAAAGTGATTTGAAATTTGGAAGAGGATTTGACAATCCCGCATTTTTACGTTCAGGTTCTGAATTTACAATAGCCCAAATTGCGCTGGTATTCTGACTTTGGGACTTAGCAGGGGCTTCAGCTTACGGAGGCTCAGTCTCAAGAAAATGCAGGCAGGCAACCCCTTGGTCCATAGGGCTAGCAGCCTGCGGGAAATCAAGATCAGGGTTCAAATCCCATTCCTGGGCCTGGGTTCCTAGGGGAAAAGAATTGTCAATCCTGACATATAGTCCCAAACTCAAAATTCAATGTATTATTTAAGAATCAAGAGCTATAACTATTACATCTATTTTAATGCTTTAAATGAAGTTTATTAGAAAATAATAAAAGTGTTTCAAACAGATTTGTAAATTCAACTGATAAAAGTGAAAATTCACCAGCCAAAGCACTTTGCAAAGGGTTTTGGTAATATTAATTTTAATTGATATATTGATATCTTATGTCTAAATATGTGATCATATGTGGTTTTCCATAAAAAGGGGATGTTATATGTTCTAATTTATATGTATTAAATATTAGGTTAGTTAAACTGTACTTATCAACAATTTCCCTTTGGAAAAGCAAACAAAAGTAAATGACAGCATGTGCTTTATAGAGAGGATTTTAATAATTTAGCACGTGAAGCTCTATGGCCGCCCTCTTCTAATATTGAGATATAAATGTAGTTGTGGAAGGAAGTTAAGTTGTAATAGATAGAACATCTAGCTTCCTCCATTCAAGATCAATTCATTTTTGCAGAAAAGTATAAAAGCTAGTCATCAAAGAAGAATTGTAGTAAAATTATTCACAAAACGGAAAAATCAATATCATCTTTTAAAATTAAAGGATTAAAAACAGAACCCCAGGAAGTTGTATAAATAAATAACTTGTAACATTGATATTTGATGCAGATAGCTTTGTTGGAAGTTTTCAAAGTATAATTTAACATACAAGGAAATCAAGTCATTACATACATTTTTTTATAAAATCTACATATCTTTAAAGCGGAAGAATTTAAATCCTTGTACTTGAGCTTGGGCTTGGTTTAAATCTCCTTAAAAAAGCAATCAAAACTTTGTAAGTAATAAATGTTTTTTAACTGGCTCACAAAATTTTATGCTACTAAAGACTCCATGATAAAAAATCACATGATTACGGCTTAGGAAAGTGATCGAATCAATCTCTTAATTTCTTTAAAATATTCAAACTTAAAGCCGCTACGCCCAATCGATTAGCCTTACATAAATTTTGGTTCAACCGAAGCGATACCGTTATCAAAAAGCAGAATTCTTAAACAGCAAAATGGCTGGGATGTAGATTGATTTTTTTTAAAAATTGCGACCCATAAAACTTTAATTCGGACCCAGTAAATGATGATTCTTTTTATAGAATATAACAATGGTTACTAAAATATAAATCTTATATTAGATTGCTTAATACACTGATATTTAATGAATAAATTTCTTTAAAGTTGCTGGTTTCAGTAGATCAACAAGGATATGGATTAATAAGATGATATCAGTAGCTCTTTGCTGGAGTGTAAGATGGTGCCTTGGCAGTGTAGGTCTTCTTGATAGGTTTAGCTTCGTATTTCTTGGGCGCAGGATGGTAAGCTTTAGGTTTTGGGATATATGAGGGGGCTTTGTATGCTTTAGGCTTTGGTGCATATGCCTTGGGCTGTGCGTGGGAATAGCTGGGGGTAGAGCCATAAGACCGTCTTTTGACTTGGGAGAAGGGGGCTTCTTGGCCGCTGATGAGGCCAGCAAAGACAGAGAGAGCGATGATTGAGAAGGAAGATTGCATTTGATGATTTTTGGCTTGACTCT